>VSDK01009193.1:928701-953872 GCA_009767595.1 Symbiodinium kawagutii | reverse complement strand
GCTTTGTGTTGGTAGTTTTGTGTGGTGGTTTTGTGTTGGTGGTTTTCTGTTGGTGGCTTTGTGTGGTGGTCTTGTTTTGCTGGTTTTGCGTTGATGGTTTTGCGCTGGTGGTTTTGTGTGGTGGCTTTGTGTTGGGGGTTTTGCGTTGGTGGTTTTGTGTTGGTGGTTTTGCGCTGGTGGTTTTTTGTGTGGTGGTCTTGTTTTGCTGGTTTTGTGTTGGTGGTTTTGTGTGGTGGCTTTGTTGGTGGTTTTGTGTTGGTGGTTTTGTGTTGGTGGTTTTGTGTTGGTGGTTTTGCGCTGGTGGTTTTGCGTTGGTGGTTTTGCGTTGGTGGTTTTGTGTTGGTGGCTTTGTGTGGTGGTCTTGTTTTGCTGGTTTTGTGCTGGTGGTTTTGTGTGGTGGTTTTGTCGCGCAACAGGAAGCACAATTTTTTGAAAGAACCGTTCCAACAAACTATAGGCACTTTTGCCTCTGAATTATAGGCCCCAGTTTTCTTTGATCTTATAGTGGTTGACCTTGGGAAACTTCCGCCCCCGGCTTGCCCGGGTACTACTGGTATGATAACTAGAAATAGGTCCATATCTTGGGCAATGGAAGCGTATGGCAGCCATAAGCTAGCAGCAGCGGGGTCCTGTTCTTACAATCGTCATGTCTGTCTTCTTGATTTGTCCAGCTCCTGGTAGTTTCTGGCGATCCCCAATCAAATGAACACGAACGATGCCTTCTCAGATTTGTTCCTTGCAGTCCAAGATTTTTCCGCACAAGTCCTTCTGGAAGGCAACAACCAACAGGTGCCCAAGCACACAACCACGGGACCACACGCAACTAGCCACCCAATATTAATGTTTTCCCTGTCTTGTCTTGGGATGGTTGCCAATTACAGGCACGTGAGGCAGGTGCAAAAGTCATGCATCGTTTTTCATGGATGGCCTGAAGTGTCAATCCGTGTCCCTGAGTGCATCCTCTTACATGCTGAGTGGATAGTTTTTGTGGCTCCCACGCTTTTGCAACAAAACGACCAAATAATCTAATCCCAACACATGGCCCACCGCTCACCATTTGTTGTTCGACTGGCTCGTCAGCAGGCCCTGAACACATCCTACATCAGCGCGAGTAGTGTCGAACATGGCTGGCCCTCATCTTGAATACATCTGCAAAAGGCCTGACTTTTAATTTGCAATCCATTGCAGTGATCCTTTAGACATCACTAACCACATGGTTTTGCAAAGTTCGTGGATTGGACCTGTCAGAAATAGCCAGCCATTGCTCCAAGATCAAGTTGTTGGCATGTTCGCCACCCAAACACTGCAAAAATTGACACATAGCTGTTGAGATGTGTAAGTGCCCAATCTTTCTGATGCTTGGTGGTTCACCTAGCCAAAGATACCTGGTTGGTGGTTCCAACCCTCTGAAAAAAGTCAACCCACCAAACATCCCAAACATTGAGAAAGAAACTGGGAAACTCGCCTGTAAACTATGATATTATATAAATAAAAAATATCTGCAAATGTGGATGAAACCATCCACTAGATTTATATATATATATATTATATATATATATATATATCTGTGTGTGTGTGTGTTCATATCTGCTTACTTCCATCAGTCGAGTGCCCAAATTCACCGACACTGCTCCACTGGCTCCGGCCCAACAGATTCACCGCAGCCGGGCGCTCGACAGGGTCGCAACATTGATCAACCAGGCTGGGGACACTCATGCGGCCTTGGGGGTTTGCTTTTACTATAATCCACATCAAACATCATCCTTTGTTTTAGCTGTTTGTAGAAATCTTTATCCTTCCTTTGGCCATGAACGAATTTGCAGCGTTCCATAACTTTATGGCTGGAAGCTTGTTTATGAAGGTGGCGTTTCAATGTTCTGTTTCAAAACATCTCAAGTCCTACACAAATTAGAAATGAAAAACGATGCACTCATCCCACTCACGTGCATTTTGGATATTGCCGTGTAGCTAGGTTGGATCTAGGCAACATTACAACCAAATCGCGTCTGGTCAACCAAACCAGGCACCACAGTAGAAGAATAACTAATAAGCCTTTCCACTCAGCAAATGGTCTTGGACATGTCATCAAGAAGGGCGATTAACCATTATTACAGTAATCAGCAATGAATACCACTTCATCCGTTTGGATCTATGGCTGTAGGATTCTGTGAGGTTTTAAAAGGCAGCGACCATGGCCAGCTGCGAAATTCGGCCCTGCAACTGCGAGGCTTTGTTTTGGGCAACGTCCAAGATGTCAGCCATGATGCCTCGTCTGGTGGTGGATCGAAACATATCGGAACCCATTGGAACACATAGGGGTAACCAGGCTCCTGGGACCCTGGGAAGGTGAACCACTTGATCGCGACAAGTCACATGGGGTGCTGCATGGCTTCACCCAAATGGCGCACCCAGACCTCACTCAAAACCAACCACCACCCACCAACCATCCGGGCAACCAACCGAACCAGCCGAAGCCACAAACACGACCAAACAACATCAAACAACCACCCACCCAAACACCAAGGCCCCAAGAGACTCCCACCTGCGGCTTGAGCTTTGATGATGGCCTGCAGCAAGGACTCCAAATCCTGTGGAAGGCAGCGTGACAATCGTTGAGCGGTCGATGTTCGATGCAGAATAGTGATGGTTGTCTTGAAATAATCAGAAGTCATCTTGCACGATGATGGTTATAGAAAAGTAAATATATGGTAAAATAAACGATAGTCGTCATTGATAACAACGCTTCTGAAAGATTAGCCGCTACATTCATCATTCTCACTGCGAAAATGCTCAGAATGAGACCTTTAATCGGTTCAGGAGCAAACCCGACCCAATCAATGACCTTCAATTTCACACCACTTCAAGGAACAGTTTGTTTATATAAAGTGATTGTTCGCTTTTAATCTGAGGTATTGAAGTCAAAATCGGAAGGCCACCATCAGAAATCCGTCGCGCTAAAATCATGTTTAGCAGCGGTATCGAAACATCAACCGAAGAACTTTCAACTATGACGCTAACAAGGCTACACCATTAGCTCATGGGTTCCAATGTAGCTTCCTCAACTTCGCAAACTATAATATAGCAATTCTATTATGTGCAATACGAGGCTGAGATCAAGAGCAACCAACTTCAGCAACCAAGAGCTCGTAGAAAAAACAGCGAAACCTGGTCATGTGATTTAATATGATTTAATTAATAATCAATTGAATTGAACATGAACTATTTCCATACAAATTATGTGGGAGGGACCTGTGATGGCAGAACATTTTAGACATTCATACGCACCTCAGAAAAATACAAGCTGCCTTAGCAATCAAACATATCCCATATGCAATAGGTTCAGTCACATATCCAAAATCTCGAAAAACTTTTGTGGCCTCTGATTACAAGTAGTGGTCAATTCCAAAACCGAACAATGCTCTGTTAAGATGCATGTTTTTGTATAACAAATCAAACCCCTTCCAGAATGCACAGCGCTCTTTCTTGCATTTTTGAATGGCACAGTATTCCTATGACAATGCAACATGCAATAGGTGATTTGGGCTGCCCAACCTCTGCAGAGATTGTTCCCTTTCGATATACAAAATTTCTTTGATTGAACAGCATGTGACAGGATGGAGAATGTTCGTCAAAAGGGGCACATCCTGTTGCAAGAAGAGTGACTTGACTTGCATTCTTGCAAAACATGGCTGATCAGGGACTGGGGTAGGGTCTTCAAGGAAGATTGCATTTTTTCGCACGCCTCTTCAAGGGAAAAGCGCTTTTCAGAAATGCTACGTGTCTGCATCCAATCACGGGGTTAGCTACTATCCCCAAGCTTGAAACATCTTGAAACAAATAGATGCTGTCAAACGTATGGCACACACACATGCACCCTCTTTTGCTTCCAGTTGGGTGTACAACTTGTTTCTGATTTGGGCAAAAGCATGGTGCACACCAACATGCCCTCTCTTTTGCTACCAAGCATGGCAAGGTCAACCACGCACTCGAAACACGACATGTTTCGTGGAGGATGATTTCATGAGACCAAGTAGCAGTGGCTTGGACGGACGATCAGCTTGGATCTGGATGAATATGAATCCAGAAAGCGAAAACATAAACAAAACAGAAAATGAAGTGGGGACTACTTGGGTTTTGGCTTTGTTGAGGCAGTTGTTCTTTGCTGTTTTTCCTTTTGTTGCTTGATTCTTGCCTCACCACAAATGCAGGATGGCTTCGGGACTTTGGGTTCCCGTTTCAACAGACTGTTCATGGACACGACATCTCGAATTTCTATTTTTGACAAAAATATAAGTACATAAATGAGTATAATAGAAACACCTGTACATATATCTATTCTTATGTGTGTGTGGGTTTTCAATCAAATACGTATATATCTATTGATTTCATTGGTTCTGAAAAGGGAATATGTATGTCTTTGCAACGTGTGGGCTGCTTCTGCGCGGCCCACAACAATCATTTCTGACTTATGTATTGGCGTGGCCCCAGCCTTTTTGAGAGATGACGCATGAACCATATACCCATGCTATTTTGTCAATTAAATCTGATTCATTGCTTGATCATGTTTAATCCAACCACTTTCAACTTGGAAAAAATATACTCCATGTAAAAAAAGCTTCCCACATCCAAAAGAAATTTCCTGTTGCGGCCCATGCCAAGAAAGCAAAAAGAACTAGCGGGTTCACAACATGACACCTCCAATGTGTAGCCCAGCCTTGCCACAAACATGTCGCCATCGCTGCATCCCACAGCATCTGCCATCGGGGAACCGAACATAGCAACGGATAATCTACTGATCAATGGATCATCTGCTAATCCATTTAAACTAAACTATAAAACCATCGATGGTTTCACAGGGCGTCTGTATTCACTACATGGTGGTTGTACAGCCAAAAACTCTGAAGATTACTGGAGTGTGTAACCTGCCCCCTATGACGCTCCTCCTTCTCTAGTGCACTTTGCAACAAGCTGCCCAGGTCGGTCTTCTCTTCCCCTGGCGTTTCCGCTGGTCGTGGTCATTTCTTCCGGCAGAACTCACTATCAGCAACCCAGGTGTTTGCTGCAATCCTTATGGATGGGTGATGTTTAGTTATATAGTCCATGAGGGTGAATGGTTTGTGATGGCAATATTACTGCAATCGCCCTCATTAACCATCATTGACCATAATGACCGTCACTGACCAGCATTCACCATCATTGACCATCTACGGACCATCTACGGACCATCTACGGACCATCGTGAACCATCCTCAAATTCCCACCATTGCCCGTCCTTAAACATGTTGCAAGAAACAATCACAAACCATGCACCATTATGGACCATATGACTAATCATCAGTTGACACCCTTCATCATCATCAACAACAACAACAACAACATCATCATCATCATCACCAATAAGGACTAACCTTCATTACCCATTAGCAACTGTCATTTCATAACCATTAATTAGAATCAATCACAACCCGTCATTAACCATGATTACGTAATTAAGCATCATTGACCAGTACCAATCATCATCAACTATCACTAACCATGGTCGCCAGTCATTCGTGACCTGAAAATGACCATGATTAACCATCACTCACGCAACCACATAGTGTAACCATCACTGCCCATCAACAACGATCACACACAAGTATTCATCATAGCTCACCATCAACACCACGATTCCTGGTGATGAGGTTTTCACAGAATCGGGCATTTGACTCCAGGCCTGAAGAGGATCCTCTGAGAATTGTAGACTCAAACTAGCAATTCGTCTGCCCCCAGAACTGCAAAGATGTGGAGTCCACCTTTGCCGGATTTCATGAACGGTACTAGATGATATAGTAAACATATAGTTCTTGAACGATGTTTCATCGAGTTTTCGTTGGTTTTGGAGCTGCAGGATGTGGCACAATTCTTTTCGACGGCCGTCGGCCGGTCAAAGTCGTGTCTTGTGGCAGGACTCGTACCGTGTCTCTTGAAGCAAAGGGGGGCTGCCAACTTCTCAAAACATAGGTCAAAAAGGGAGCCCCTCTGGAAGGAGCACCAAACAAAAAAAAGAAGGTGTTCCATGGTGGCCCAAAAATGCCCCAAACACCTTGAAAATCTACTTGCCAAAAAAGTATTTTGTAGGTAGGCAAGATCTACGAAACATGTAGACTATTTCTTGTCTACTTTACTTCCTAAGGCTCGCAAATTGCTACAGCTGCCATGGGGCTGGCTCAGCTGAAAGCAACGCTGCCATGGCTGAGCCAAAACTACCGGTCGCTGTGGGGACGGGCACTCCTTGAAGATCCCGATGCGGCCGGTCGCTACACGTAACGCAAGGTTTCGATATCAAAGACTTCACCACACCTTCGGTGGATGGCAAAGGACCAAGAAAGGATGACCAACTGGTGATGCCAAATATGCCAATCCAGAATCATCAGCAAACCATGACCGTTGGTTCTTTAGTGTTGCCGCAGCCATGGGACAAAGACAACCCTGTTGACATTTCCAGCCGAAATCATTGGATGTTGTATTCTTCCACTGGCATGTGTTAGGAAAAATACATACTATGTAATACAATGTCCCGGCTAGGAAGCTAGTCATGTCGCTCTTTTTTTAGCCAAAGAAATCAGCTCGTGAGAATCCAGCAGGGTCATGCTTGCACATCCATGCGAATTCAGGCTAAGGAAGATAAGGAAGCTTGGTGATGAATCAGCATCAACCAACAACAAAGCAGCACCCAACCGTGGTTAACTGTAAATCTAACGACATGAGCCATTCACAACTGATCACATCCCACGAAACTGGAAGCGCATCATTGCAGGACAACCCCCCCCAGCATGTGGCATGTGTCAAGCATGATCGTAATGATGACAATCATTGTCCTGCAACCAGCCATTTTGAACCAAAGTTATGAAGCACCTCTTAAATCAACTTGGTCAGGCGACATGACGGAACTCATTGTCAGCAATATGCATCACATGTTCTACCAACTGACACGCTGTGATGAGCATTATCAAACCCTTCATGCATGGCAGGGGAGTACGTAGCCAGGATCAATCATCATCATACATGCTTCACCAGTGTCAAGCATCCTTCACTGCTGTCAAATTGAGTAATCATGATGAACAAAAACCATTGCGACCACAATCAACCTTTGTCAACCATGATCAGCCATTCACCAATCATAAAAAGTTCTCCACCATTATGGACCGTTCACATACTTTAAGCTGTATCAACCATCAAAACACCATCGAGTAAGCATCCATCAATCATTAATCTGGTTGGTGGTTTCAACCCCTTTGAAAATATTAGTCGACCAACCTGAAAACCACCAAACCGTTAGTCATCACCTCACCATCAGCTAACCATCAAATACAGTCGAATACAGTAACCTCTGAGTTCAACATACATTCAATACGAACCGTCATTACACAAGCATTATCGGGACCGTTACTCGGTCCACGGAGCCATTTGGTGGTAGTGCCAACTCGCTCCCCGATTGTCAGCGCTACCCTGAACAGCTTCGATCAGCTCCTTCCCAACGGTTACTGTGAAGCACTGTCAACGGTTGTAAACTAGCCATTTGTCAAAACCACCGAAAACCACCGTCCTGAAATCCAAACTATCAATTGACTGCCAACATAACCATGAGATAATATCTCGCCCTCTGTCTCTCCAGTGACGTCAGTGAGTTCTTGTGGTTTATAATTGTTTTCATGGTGTTGAGCCACCGTTTTTCGTCCAGCCATTAGAGACCATTACCACTAATTGTGAATTCCATTGAGTATTTCAGCAAATGTCAGCACAATAGACCATCCAAACAATTAGAACTGGTTTTCACCCACCATTATACACCATTGATGGTATAACCATTGATGGTATAACCATTGTAAACCATTGATATGTAACCAGTAAAAATAATCATGTACCCTCTGGTAACCTAACATAGCAAGGGAAAATGATCTCCCAGGGTTTTCCTATAAAAATGGTGAAGTTGTCTATCGCCAGGTTAGTTGACCAAAGTAAAGGGTAACTACCTTACACATCCTTACAGACCAGGACATTGAATTGAATGAACCTAGTTCTGGAACCAACGAACTAAACTCAACTATTCAACTGACTGACTAACCCATTATAGTTTAGTTATATAGTTTAGTTTATTCACTTAATATTTACAGTATAGTCCATACTGAAATCTGACCATAGTAAATCTGGCTATATGGCAGTGGGTCAAAACCCTGTACCCCCGGTTCCCTCATCATTAACCAGTGATTTCCCCATAGTTTTGTTGGTTACTATCATTATCTCCGACTAGTTGGTTGGTTAATTGCTTGACCCATAGCCATGTAGCTGGTACATCCCTATTCTTGTTGGTTGTTAGCTCCGATTATTAACCGTTTACCGGCTAGTATTCGCCATTTTTGGATGGTTGATATTGAACCACTGGAAGCGATCCTGATTCACCTCATTTCACCTCCATTGGATTTCAGCAATGTCATCTTCGACGCTTCCACAGTTCGCTCCAAGGCGCTCTTCCATGAGCTGCAGAAGTTCGAAACCATTGCCGTACTCGCCTGAAAACGGCGCCCCGGATCGAGGAGATCCAGAACTTTCCGGGGGGCGACTGACAGAGTCCCAGCTTAGTAAGGCTTAGTATACTATGATCATAGGTCATAGAGGGTCATAGTTTGATCCGCAGGGAATAGCCATCATCATAATGCTTGGGTTTGATAATGGCATGAATGTTTCTTGAAGATACTGGTCAGTTACTGGTTGGTCTATGATGGTTGACGATTAATACCTGTGCGGTAATAATGTGAAGGTTAGTACGGTTTTAATCAACAGTGTAGTGATAGTGGTCAAAGTCCGTTGGGGATATCAATAGTATCATGGTCAATAACCAGTAATAGTCATAGAGTCATAGGGGGTACATTTGCCAGTAACGGTTTATGGTGAATAGTGGGGCATCCTGGAGAATAAAGACAACGCTTGCCCGTGGTTGTGTCTCATATTGGCTGGTGGCAATGATGGAGATGAGCAAGGGTCAAGCCTTTGAAAAAATTCGGAGGCTCAAGTATAGGAATCAACTCCATATCTTATGATAATCCTCGAGTAGATTGAGTATCCTCAAGGTCCAACAATTCAAACTAACCATTTACCGATCGAGGATGGTCCAATCAGGAAAGTCTAACCACTCCAGGATCATTGTATATAGGTGGTACATCCCCTATTCTTGTTCGTGATTGTCATACATATAACAGCGGTTCACCGCTATTCAACTTCGACAACTGTTATGAATAGCAATTGGCCATTATCAATCATTCTCTCCCTCTACCGCCATCTCGCCATAATCACTCATGCCAAAGCATTGTTGACCACTCTTCATCATTGAAACCCAACCCTACAAATAATCCGCTATATTTGCGGTTAAACACCTGCATGATTTATACATCTATACTCAAATACATCTGTGTGCACATTCTCATGAACCACGATCATTGCATTTGCATTGGCCAATCAACAGTGACGGTTTTTCACACAAGGCAAGTTGTCTACACATAGCATTTAACTGGTAATATCCGTAATCTGAGGTATATAATGCTGACAATACCAGCATAATGATGTCCCATCAGGATTCACCAAAACGACCAAAAGCATCGTCAATCAAACCTAACATCATTCAATCATCTTTTAAATATCATGGAATAGATGTATAAATTCCAAGTTCACCCGAATTGTTATTAACCAAACATGATTTAAACACATTATCTGTAGCATTTGGTTAGGGCACTCCTAGTAGCTCCTTGGCTCCCTCTTTACAGGGCTATAAGGATACCTCTGGCTACTGAGCTCCCTCCCAACCACCAGCCACCAGTGAGGATTCAGGGTCAAGGCTGATAAGCTACCAAAAGTGGTGACTAGTGGAGAGACCCCCTCCAGGGACACCCACCTTCAAAAAATAAGCGATGTTCTCACTCCAAAATGTCCTGCATGCCTATATGTCCAAAAGTAATGAGAAACACACATGAATGATACTATACTTTCTAAATGCGAATCAATAACGGACAAGTCACTGATATAAACTAATCATAAAATGATGCTTAATCAATGCCAATCAATATAGATATCCCCCCAAAACGGAGAAGCCGATCATAAAATGCTGAATCATAAGCTGGGGCAAGTCACCGTCCACACTGATGATGCGAGTGGGCACCGCGATCACATCGTCGAACGCCACCTTCGCGTTGTGCTGACTGATGATGCCGCCTCGGCGCGGCAGCGCACCCACAACCTGACTGAAGGAGCTTGCATGGTGAGGCGGCTACGGAGGTCGCAAAGGAGCCATTGGAACCCACAGCCGCGGCCAAGATATACAAGGTGGGCCCCTGGCATTTATAGGTTAGGTTATAACTCCTATATCTGGTAGTTAACCCTAGTTAAGTCAGTTATAAACCAACTTATAAGTGGTTGGGGGCCCACCTTGTAGTGGTATCCACTGCTGGCTGCATGGGTGGACTTTGGAAATTCATGGGTTTTCGCCAATGGTCACTTTCTGCAGCATCCTATTGAACTAGAAATGGAACCAAATGTGTTTGTCACTGTGCCATCCTGGCCCCAGGGATGGCGATCCCGTGGGCTGTGGACCTCCCTTCAACTGGGCTACCATCAATGACTGCAGAGACCACGAGGAAGCCGTGACCGTCAATGATGCTGATTCCTGAGCAGGCTGCGCTACTAGCGTGGTAGAATATGTGGGAACCCCCGAAGAAGAACAAACAATAACGGATGATTATAACTATAATCCACAGATTAACAATGAGACTCGTCAAGAACCATCAAGCATCCATGTCTTTTCACAACAGCCGCGGAGCATCCTTACTTGCAGTAGTTATGCCGTCATCAGTTGACGACAATGAACTGTTTTGTGGGCAATGAACTCTCCGAACGTTTGAACATCAGCAACCATGATGAAAGAGCTAGTACGGTAGTGGTTAATGTGAACCTACCATTGGTCCACTGGTCCTGAAACAATGGGTGTTTTCAGTGCACCAGTGGCAGACTCAGCAAAGGGCAGCATATTTTAGGATTCTGATGACTGCTTGCATCTTGTTGCAGCACCTTTTTGCCATCAAAAGCATGATCTTGAATCTTGACAGTTAGGTTCATGCGAGCCAAAATTTGTTTGACAGCTGTTTGTTGTTTCATGCTAAACTCATGAAACTTATGCTTATTGTATGCCCTCCTATTCTTGTTGGTTTTCCTCCGATTTTTCTGTTCTTCGTGGTTATTGCTATGCAGCATCAACTCCAACATACTCTGGCACCAAATCCAATCAGTGCCGGGCATCCCAAATCTTTCAGCCCATTCTTCGCGACGGTGACCTTGTGGATCACGGGCCTCTGAATGACGATGCTCACGTGACCATACATGGACTTCAACTTCTCCGACACGTCCTTGCCTTTCGCAGGCCTTTCATCGTTCAGGGCCATCAAACGATCATACCTCGACGCTTGTCAGGGCACAAAATGTGGAGGATATAAAGGCAATTCACTGAGCAACAAGCAATCGAAATACCAAGTAAAGCATCAGAAGAAATGGTAACAAAATGCAACAAGTATCAGAAAGCCAACTAAACCACATGGCATTGGCTATGCCTGCAAGGTATGAATCAAAAGCTTGACGGCGCAGTGGCCGATCGAACCTAACCGGTTGAGTTTCATCTGGTGTGTGAATGGACTTACGAGACTATCCATGAAGTAACGGTTGTTGGAGACCCCAAAGTGAGCAAGATGGAGCAAGGAAACTTGGCAAGTAAACTTGTAGTAATAAACTTAGTAAAGCCTAGAAGCAAAGCCTAGAAGTCTTTGGGGAGTGGTGAGTTTTGAGTTTTGAGATTTCGGGTTCCAAGGTGCTGCTGCACCACCTGTTCCGGCCGGTCATCTTGCAAGGCAGTCTCATTCCACGCAGCCAGCAGGCTGTTTTGGCTCACGGCGTTCACCATACATACCCTGCCCACAGCGGAAACGTCTAATCCAAAGCTGGTTCCTGGAAGCCGATTGACTGCGACGGTGAAGAAGTGTGAGCTCTCATCTGCAGAGGTCTCGAATGAAATCGCTGCTGTGGCAGACCGGACCAGGCCCGTCTTGCTGGACAGCGTCGACACTGGCAGCACTTGTTCTGAGGTCAACTTGGGAAGAGCCAATTCGGCCTCAGGCTCATCGTTGACGCAGCACCAGAACATGATTCAAACTGAAGCTTCCACGTCGGAAGGGGGTCACTGGATGTCACAGGTTGCCGTACTTTGCACGTGCAATCCGCTTGAGCGCCAGTGGCTCTGAGGTCGAGAAAACCAAGCGCAAGCAAAAAGAACCCAGGGAATTTGCTTCTCAAATTCAGGATCACTATCATGGCCTATCTCAGTCTAGGAAGCTTAATGATGCTTTAAGTACCTCAAATTCTCTCTCTCTCTCTCTCTCTCCATCGCCATCCAGAAGGTTCAGCTAAGGCTGAGGGCCTCAAGTTCAGAAAAATGAATTTAGCTGCTTTCAGTCAACAGCTATGTGAAATTGCCCAAGCCATATAGAGGGACCCAGTTCGTGAGCGAACCTGGCAATTCAAAGTTTCGGCATCAATTCATCCTGGCTAGCTTGGAATGTACCATCAATCCATCACATATACCAGGTGGGCCCCCAACCACTTATAAGTTGGTTTATAAGTGACTTAACTAGGGTTAACTACCAGTTATAGGAGTTATAATCTAACTTATGACTGCCAGGGGCCCACCTTGTAGGGCTAATTAATTTTGATCTGCCAGTTTACCGCAACCAATGAAAATCATCATTGCAGTCACTCAAATGACCCCCCGATGTCGGTCAACCATCAATATTGACAAAGACTGCGAACGGTAGTGAACTGAAAGGAACTCAGTAATCTTGACACAAAGCCATGAACAAGGCAGTCCAATACCAGCCAAACAACTGAGCTACCAAATCATCTACCAAATTCAGCTGAGATTAAACAACTCAGCAGCTACTCGGCAACTCCGCGCCACGCCTTCAGGCACCGAAAGGCTGAGCCGATGGTGGCTGGTGAGCCCACTTTGACCATCGGGTGGAGGCAGACCATCCCAGTACCATGAGCTCAAGCTCTCCTGAAGCTACGCAGTGCCGCAAGGATTTTTGGTACACAGGCCACGACCATAGTTTGTGCTCGACTCGGGAGGATATGGAAGGATTTGGTGCTGAAAGGATTCTTGCCTTTTGCCAGCATGGTTGCAGTGCCAATGTTCGCACATGCCTACGGTGACTGATCGGTTTAGATGGCACCCACAAACGATCCAGTCATAACCGAAGAAGCTCCTTACCCATCCGTGCCAATCAAATGATAAAAATGTGCATAGTAGATTTGAGACCAACGGTGTTTGCCAAGGGTGTGAGAGCCATGCATCAAAGATCACAACTATCCAACCGCTGCGTCAGAGACTAGGCTCATGGCTATGAAACCTTTTCACACTGAGATTGACATGCCAAATTTCATGCATTACCGACCACCTTCGGGCAAACCCACGAGATCACGTGCCCATGGCTTGAAACCACCGGGGCCCCCGGGACAGGAGCCTTGCGTCCGGCAGGATCGCTGGGTGCCTCCTGATGGCCAAATGCATTGCTGTAATTCAAAGGCTGGCCATGGCCAGCTCTTAGGAAAGCACATCCATCAAAACCATGCAAAACCACTCCACTCCACTTCCGGTCTTGTCATGTCTTGTTCATTGCTTGCTCCCAGGGCTGGTGTCCTGGTCAGCATACCAGTCCGACACGCTCTGACGCGTCTTTGCTACTTCGCACTCCTGCCCCAGCTGGAGACTTTGGCGGCGCGCGGACCATGGTAGACCCAAGTAATATCGACCTCAAAGTCAGCCTTGGCAGCCACCATTTTGGAACTATTGATCCCGAAAAAAAACTTTGGTTCAGCGATGTCTCTTCGATGAGAAGCGTTCATTTCGCTGGGTTTGGTGTTTGAACCCAACACCATGCTGCGGAAATGAACTGGTGGTGCTGCAAACCAAGCTGTACACTTGATCAAAATCCTCCAGATAAAAGGGTTGGACAAGCGATGGATCATTTGGAGAAACGAGCTGTCACAAAAATGTGCATGACTCCAGTTTTACGATGTGGCTCACTCCGGATGCAAAGCAGCTAGCGTAGTTACGAAATAAAGTTTTTCGATGAGAAAACTCGAAACACACATAAGTTACCATCAGCACAAACAAAGAGACTTGATTGAGACAAGAGCAAACAAGCAAGAAGATAAGAGGGAAAAAACAAAAGCACATGTGGAGTGGACTTGAGCAGAGGAGAGTAGACGAGCGCAAACAAAAGACGCAAGGCGGGGTATTGGGAGGAGACCAGTATGTAGCAGCCGACTCCAATCTCTTGGCAGGGGTGTACACAAAGCATCTTCAATCAAGCATCCAAATGATGGTAGAAAACATGGAGCTTTAGGCAGGGGAAATCTTGGATTTTCTGCTCTGGCAGATCGCCTGTTGCAGCACCATAAGTTAGAAGCTCAATGATGATAGCCACGCACCAGGAACTCTGCAAAACTGAGACTCCCAAGAACAGAAGGGACCAAAACGTACCTGATCTATTCCGATCTACCAATGGGGTATTTGGGGTCATTGTGATTTACAAGAATGTGCATAAGATTTGAAAAATAAAAGGGCATAAGACAGAAAAAGCAAGTTAGAAAGAGGAAGGGAGAGGAAAGGCAATGTCCGAGCAGGAGGCGTAAAGAAAAGAAACAAAGGAAAACATTGATCGCAGTGGGATTAAAAACAACGTCGGGATGTACAGAAAAATGGATGAAGTAAATTAAATTTCTTACATACTATTACAACAACAAATGATTGATCGATAGAAAGCCACGGAAAACACACAAAAAAAGAGTCACAAGTCAAGAGCAAATGTGTAAGGAAGGTATGCGTCCACAAAACGCGAAAGTGAGGAGACAACATGGAAGAACAGAAAAGAGATGGAAAGAAAGGAGAAACGGCAAATCAGAGAGAAAGAGAAGCGACAAGAAAAACCACATTAGAAACGGGACGTGGATGATGAGAAGGCAACTATCAAGAGTCTCACTCGCCAACTGGGGCAAATTCCGGCAGGAAATGTTCTAAACTTTTGCGTGCCTGGGATTGTGCTAATCAGTCGCGTGCGCTTACCCTGGGATATCCGAGTTATCCCAACGGGATATTCCGGAAGGTCCTGCACCTCAGGTTGGCCGTCTTCGGAGCTGGCAGTGCTGGAGACGGCACTACCTGCTGGCGAGATCGCTGTGGCTGCCTCCTCCCCATCAATTCCCAGGGATGTTGGAACGCCAGATGGCCAACCAAGTCTGTCAAGAAACCAAACTTATTTACAATCATGTAACCATTGCTGACCACCAACCACGGTCAACCACCATTTATCACTACTGGAAGAGCCCAAATTCTGGGGAAACAAAAAAAGTGTCATAACCTCAGCCAAAACTGCTCCATTGTGAAGCAACTGGACTTCAATTATTCCCAATCAATACCAATTAATGAGACCAACATTCTCCAACACCAACCAATACCAATCAAGGTTGATCGCTGTTCACCATCATCGTCCATTGACCCTGATCAACCACTATGAAAGGAGCTATATCACAATGGTCAGCAATGTTGGGAACCAGTATCACTGGAAAAACAAGCCATTCATAATCATTTCATTAGCCCATTGGCCAATGGCCACCATCGAAGCAATCTGAAGTGGTGTATGATCACTTTTACGACATAGTCAAAGTGTATGATTTTCTATCGTGAACTCTGAGAGTTGCTACATGTAGCCGTGGCACCAACCAGTGGTGTGCAATTAATGTACAATTTATCCAACTGATAATATGCACTATAACCATGAGTCATTATTGTTTTTGGAACAGTGTATCCGAAATTGGTTGCACTGTCAAAAACTAAGTATCACACCATATCATACCCCAGTTTATCCCAGGTTTTTGAGATATAAAGTTTTTCTAATTTGACTAGCCAGCAAGCTATGTTCAGTAGTTGCGACATCCTGCAACTGACGAACCTGAACCCTTACTACATAAGAGGGCAGCTTGAGCAGCGGCAGTTGCGAACCTCGCTGGTTGCCATGAGGTTGATGGGTGATCTGATCATTGAGTCATAGCTAAAAAAAACCTGGTTGGCAACGGTTGATGAATATGGCCATGGATACCAATATCGCCTATGGGTTGATTATCAAGGCCAGGTATGATGGGTCGGTCAATGTGCAGAATCATGGCGACCATACTTCACCAGCTATGCCAATGCTTTGGAGGGCTCAACACCGAACGAGCTCCCTCCACAGCCGGTGCTTGGCAACTAGGCTGATGACCTTCAACCGGTGCAGTAATGGGGGATGAGCACCAAATGGGTGTTTCTCAAACTGAGGGACCCCATGGGACTCCAAAAACATCCAATATGAACCGTTTATAGTGATCAACCAACCATTTCTAACGGTGATTTTGAGAAACCACCTATCAGCAACAGGCGGCAAAAACAAGGGCAGCTGCCGCCTGCATTGGAGTTGCTTTCCGCGCGGACATCTTCTCTCAGCGTGTCTCGTAGCGTTCGGTTCCTCAAGGGGTTGATGACAAATTTAAAGCCTCAGCTGCGGACCGGATGCTGGTTTCAAAGAAATGCTGTTAGATTTACCAGAAAACATGGGAAAGTCGAGCTCAAACAAAGAGGTTACACAGCACACGCGCGAATCTGGGGTTCCAGAGAACTTGGGCGTTTGTTGCTTGATTCCCATCATGGAATTTTTCAATCTAGTAACAATTAGATATGTTACATAAAAATTGTCATAGATGATTTATACAACTAATGATTGATAGCAGTAGTTCATCTATATAATAAGAGCTATTGTGATTAAGAATTGTCATGCAAAACATGCACTGGTTATTTCAGCAGTCGGTCAGCATCGGCGTGGGCGGATTGGAGCGACCCAGGGCAAACATTCCAAGGATGTGAATCACTACTGCTGGAATTTGCAGGTCATGTCAACTCAATACCAGGCAGGTTCATGACAGCCTACAGTGGCCCACCAAACCTGGCAGCCAGTATGAACACATGAATCCAATGTAATCTCAAACCAACTCTCAGCCATCGGAATGAGCGACCTGATCACATGGTGGTTTCTCAAAATAGGGGTACCCCCAAATCATCCAATATTAGCCAATTGTAGTAGTAAGCCCACCATTTTTGGGGTCCCCTATTTTGAGAAACCACCCTATAATTAGTATCTGATCCTATCATTCACCGCCCGTTGACAGGAGCCTCAACCACCGCCGAGCAGCGGAGAGGCCGGGTCTCCAGGAGGTTTAAAAATTGGCTTTGAGACATTTCGCCTCAGGGGTTGCTCCGTGGCTGGCAGGTCACTGGGGGCGGCTCAGGCAAGCGAAACATGGTGAGGGGATATACCAATAGTTGATGGTGAATAGGGGATAGTGACCAACAATAGTAGGGGGATATACCAACTCCAGCTATATATGGTGATTAGACATGTCCAACCTGTCGGGGCGATTGGACTGCAAGTGAATCCGTATCACCAAGGCGAATCCGCTAAAAAGTTGGCAACAAAGTGGCAGCAAAAAATGTAAGCATTCTCAATCCTTGGTGTTGATCAACATCTCTAAGCAGAGATTGTATTCCTCTCCTTGGCTCCCTCAAGAAACAAACGAACTTGCTTAGCCAATACCAAAGCTGTAGCGCACGCATGCTGTGACACCGTCAATATACCTGGAAACGTGTACATGCACAAACACACACACATATATATACATATATATATAAATTATAAATGTATACTATCTATGCCTATGAATACATGTGCCAAATAATTTGTGAGCGGCTGCTTTTATTCATGCAAATCTCTTGACACTACTTTGAAGGGCGGACCCGGCCTCGTTCAGCTTAAACACAATTAGGACTGGATATCGTCATTTTGGGGATTTTTGGGGTATCTCTTTCAATTTTGCCTCATTTGGAAAAGTAATTGATATGGGTGCTAACATGTATATACAAGCGCAAGCAAATCTCGTTTCGGTCAGGCGGACCCATCTCGTTCACCAGCTAATTATAGATAAAAAGGACAAATAGTGCAACCTCCTTTACTGCAGGGAATCAATTGCGCAAATAAAAGTCGTTTCTCATGTGTAAATGTGCATGCATGAGCATATGCAAATGCATGTGTGTGTGGTGGATACCATTATGTGGTGCAACGAGAAGCTTGAACTTGACATCTCTGGTGGATCGAATAACCATATACTGTTAAACCTGTCAAACTGCCAAACAAAGACCATATTCTTAACAAGTAAAGTTATGATTGATAATGGTAATATCGACCATTTTAATCAACCTTTGTAATCAACCATTAGGCCACCACTATCAACTATAAGAACCATTGTGGCCGATGATTATCAACCCTTATGGTCAAACATTTGCAATGATTCTTCACAAAATGACACCGAATCCACTTGAAACCTAACCAGGAGCACAAAAAAGTTATTCACACAGCGTTCCCAAACACATGGCGGATCAACGGAGCTTTGACGTGATCCTGTCCAATCAACTCATTGAGCACTGGCTTCAATCTTCAAAGATGGTCTGGCCATAACGGCGGGACACATGAAATACTTAAAACAATGATCTTCACAGTAAGAAATGTAAACATAATAAGCTGTGTGCATATGGGCTGTTCATCTCAATATTGGTTCTCATCCCCTCCCAGAACCCGGTATGGTGTCATGTTTTTGTCTCTACCTCTTTGTCGTTGACAGGTGGCCGTTGTTGAACAAGTCTATTCAGAATTAAGAGTCTGTCCATGAACGCTGGCTAATGGATCTACGATGATTTACGCGTAGAAGGGTGTACCAATGAACACTCATAAGCCATCATGACCCCCCCATGAACAGCATTGCCGGGGCCGGGGAGCTCATCTGCAAGCCGTTCCTGGGTTGGGATCAGGGTTGATGCTCAATAGATTTTCATGTTAATGATGATGGTTCATGAAACTTGGTGATAGCTAGCGGTACCATAGGATAAACATGATACTAAGTGATGGTTCATGACTATTCATGATTGTGCAAACTGATGATTATCAAGGCTGGTTCATGATGGTTGACAATGGTCAACGTGGATGACCAATACAGGCACATACACATACTGTATGTACCTTGATTTTCTTGCATCTACACATCTACAGCTGTTTTGGCCAGGACGAATGTCAAAAACATGGCCATGAATTAGGTCCCCCATGTAATAATGGTAAATCATCAGCTACCTATGTTGAAACACATCAGGCCTCCTCTGGATCTTTAATCACCATCCTAGCTGTAGCCTCTAGTGCCAAAATCCAACTGGAACAGCGGTACCTCTTGTTGGGGCGAGTCCTTTCGTCGGTATACTCAATTTCAAGCACTTTTGCTTAGCGCATTGACTCTCATACAGCATGAATGCCATCTAGGAAAAAAATGCACACATCTACTATCATCTACTATCCATTTACCAAAATAGCAATAATGATGATAATGATGATGACAATAAAATATATTATCATTCTTACTATATTGGTTTAAATTTGGGTCCGTCCATGAATGCCGTGCACCCTTTATTTCCTCTCCAAAATGTGATCTCAATGATCATCTCTCAGCGGTGACCCGAGGCAACACCGTGACTGGAACCAGCACGTAATCACCACACCGTCACATCTTGATAGTTCACCTACCCAAGAAAAAGGGCCCCATTGCCCATGAGATAATCAAACAGTTGCCTCACAAGCATTGCGAACACCAACTCCTGCGAAATCCATGCTGATACACCAGTTCAAGAGTTGGTGCTTTACAATAACCATCAGCTTTACCACCACCGCCATCACCGCCATCACCACCACCACCGCCACCACCAACAGTTGAACCACTATGAGTGCAATCAATGGACAGCTTCCCACTCCGAGCATCAGTTCCAGCAGGACATCTCCCGTTTTCAGCTCTTGCTCTGCGGCCCAGCTCTGAGCCGTGACCTTTTTGATCACCACGAGCTCCGGGGGCAGAGAGGCCACGCCCAAACCCACCTGAGGTCGCAGCGAGGGCCCTGGTGCACACCAGGGCCCTGGTTCATCCTTCACCATTGGCACCACCTTTGGGTTAGCCCAGTGAACCAAACCAGCTCATGAATGCTAGTGACAGCCATTGGTAAACTGCGCTTAAACGCTGTTCTCGCATAAAACATCAGGGATGGCAACATGATGCCTGACACGAAGAAACCTAGCTATTTTCAGCAGTTCCAAGCCAGAAATAGATAGAAATGGTGGATTGGTTCTATCCTCAGCTAGTAGCTACATGGTTTCCAATTCATGGGTTTACGGTTTAAGCCACGTGAAACCAACGCTCCAGCCTCTGCACATGAGTCAATGCCACAGTGGCATTCAGGTCCCATCCATGAATCCCAACACCAGCACTACAGTGTGTTTCCTCTTCGGTCGTCAAATGATACACTTTGGGTGTTTCTCAAAATAGGGGTGCCCTATGGGTACCCCCAAATCATAGAATAATCATTCTTCGCTATAAGCCAACCATTTTTCTTGGGCCGAGAAACCAACCATTTTTGCAGGTTCCCAAACTGGCTTAAGCAAAGCATCCACCCATATGGCTGTGGGTCAAAATCCTGTACCCCTGGTTCCCCCATCATTGACCTCTGTTTTCCCTTTATTATTAGTAAATCCTCCATGAGTTGGTTGGTTAACTGCTTGACCCATAGCCATATCCACCCCACAAGATGGCCATCTGATCGCATCACTGCCCTGCCCCAATCCTTGGACACTTCTTCTCCAGCGGTCAACTCCCTCACCTCAGCGATGCGAATGCGAAGCGGGCCTGTTGCTTTGCGCAGCGCGTGCAACCGGTTGGTTGGCCGAACAAGTGGGTTGGTCCATATAGTGGCACCTACTAACCATCCAATACTAGTCTGTATATGCCATTATCCAGGAGTACACCGTTCTTGGACAAATCCAGGTAGAGACGAGGGAGATTCTGGCAGTCAAACAGGAGCCTTCCCGGGCTCAGGATGATGATATGATTAGCAGCGGGCAAATGAAAGCTGAAACGGATCAACACGGTACAGAGTTGTAACTTGTAACAGTTTACAGATCCGTTCATGCCGGGTGGAGAACAGCAAAAGCGCTGCCCCACACACAAAGTCAAAGCATGTGTATGCGTGTACTTGGATTTGCGTATGAATACACACGCTTATTCAGAGTTGCAATAGGTTGCATTGATTCCTTCATTGTCACTCTCTCACGGTCTATCGCTCCATAATCTAGCGCGGAATCCCATCATAAGCATCATCCATGTCATCAAAACATGTTATCATAACTCAGAATTGCAGCTTCTACTACACATTCGGTGACCATGCTTTGGCGATGGCCAATATCCACAAACATTGCCCGTAGCTCATATAGTGTTGATGATTGGTTGGTTGTTTTGCTGGTTATCAACCGCCATTGCAACCATGATGACTCTATGCTTGACCATGTTTAGCATGAATCAACCACTAATTGGCGACTATTAGCCACAATCAGACACCAGCCACTAATCCACCCACTACAAATCATGTTCGCAACTTCTATTCACCTTCGTCAACCAATCAAGCCAACCAATATTAATCGCACATCAACCAATCTTAAAACCTGTCTTGACCAACACTAGCTGTTCATCAATCCCAACCTATCTCTTCCTAAGCATCTATTCTTAACCATCATTAGCCATCCATAGTCGTTCTGAATCACCACCATCAATTCACCATCCTTAACTCATCCCCAACGTCCCACGTTTCCTCGCTGCGATAAGGCGAGCACCGTGATGGTTCCATGACGTCGGGGAGCCGATGGAGAGGAAGCCCACCAGGCACTGAGGCCATGAGACATGCGCCGCGCTGTGGCGCCGCGGGTGCTGCGGTGCGTTGTCAGGTGCCTCGTTCTGCATCCTGGGCCTGTACCTGCGCCTGGGTGCCGAATTTTTGCCTGAAAAAAATGATGAACTTCGATGAGGGCTGATCTCTAAGTTGGGTGTTGCTGTGCTGATGTGCTGCCAAAAAAGCTGGTCTTGGTGTTGCTGGAAATGCTGCAGGCTGGTGAGTCAGAAGCAGCCACGGCAGTCGCAGCATCCGCATTTGCCATCACAATTTGGCTCACAACAACAACCTCATCGATCAACATGTAGACAAACATGACCAATTGTGGTCGTCGCCATGCCCTGATTCTTCACACCATTTTTCAGTCACATGTAGGCTGTCCACATCGTCCAGTTCTAATAGATCAGAATTATACATGTGCAAAGTGAATACATGGCTATATATGCCACAAGGTGCCACAATGCAGCTCGCACAAAAAACATGACGTTAGAGGTTACTAGCATCAGTGCATATTACATATCCGGCCAGGAGCGGATGCTATATTTATTATTATTATTACCAGTGGATCTGCTGCTAATCGGTGCTTCATTGTCATCTAAACCAAATATGCACATACATAGGTACAACAAACAAATGAACTACAGTAACTATAACATATCAAGTATTGCATTATCTTGAAAATATATCAACAAAAGGTTTCTGTACAACAAACATCGCACAATGTAAAGTTGCATGATTTGATTTCTCATTTTTGTCCGCTGAATCTCTGCCCAAACCTCAGCGGAGTTCGGTGTGAAACCCGGTCATTTCATGCAGCAAGTTTCCCAAAAGGTTCGCTGTCGCAAAACGAATCTCTCTTTGCAATCAAGGCTCTGATGGTGGGATCAAATTCCTCAGTCAAAACGCTGCCTTGTGATTGGGAGGGCATGGAATCGGTTAATCAGATTCAAAACCATTGCACATAGAAGCATATCCCTCTCTCCACGACATGCTTAATTATACATACTATAACCATTCATTGATGATGGTGAATCATAGGGGATGACGGGCATCAGCAGCCGGCTACCAACCAACAGCAGCCGTGGAAGCATTTCAATGAATCCACATTTCGCCGGCCGTTCCAAGCAGGCTGCGTATCGGCCAGGGCACTGAGCATGGGACCAAAAATGGGCTTGGATGTCTGCTTGTGAGTCTGCATCCAAGAGCTCATTCTCAGAATCCTGACATCGCACAACCGAGCTGAATCAACTCCCACAGAACCTGGGTAGTTCTAGGATATCATAGGTAATTCGATTCCTCCCAATTGCAAAAGATCCCTAGGCCCTTTACTCCCTTATATAAGTTCATTGAGGGGGAGGGAGGCTGAGAGGGTGAGAGAGTGTCAAATTTAGTCAGCCGAATTCTCTATCAGTTCCTAATCAGCATCCACTGGAGCGGTGGTACCCGTGGACAGGGATTAGTATTCTGCTCACGCCCAGCCTCCAGGCAGGTCACTATTGGTGACTGACTGTCGCGGTCACAATTACCACAAAAAGAAACATCAAAAGAGGTCATCAATCAATGGTGACCATACTTTCAATTGAGCAACCATAATCATCCGTAATCAGCATGCGGACTGTCACAATTTTGTTGTGCAATCATTGTTGCACAAGCCCTACATAGCTGTTGCGGTTTAGGTATGTTTAGGTATCTTCAGGCGGTATTGCTGCTTGTTTGCATAGTCCTCGCAGTGTTGGTGTTGCTGGCTCTATGCATGCGCTGTGACATATTCTGGTGCCTGCACATGTTGTCAAATTCTCAAGATGAATACATACATGACTTCTCTCCATTTCTCTCCACTCTGAGCGTTGATGAATTTTCCTTACGATTACTGTCACAACATGGTGAAGGCTGAATCACCAAACATCTGGTGAAAATGTTGGTTGATCAAACTGTAGCCAGTTAGTAAACCAGCATGACCAAGCAAGGGCATCATATATCAACAAATGATTGAAGTAAGAGCTGCGAATACCCTCACAACGATATCAAAGGTGGCTGACACTTGGAGGAATCAATGGCCCTGATGAGGCGCAGTATATTCACATCGCCTGTCCTGCACTGTCAATGGTCTCTGAACATCACCCGGGTGGGAGCTTGTGTTGCCATGCGTGCTCGGTATCCTTCAGTCGTACTTCCTGGTGTTAAACAATCAACATTGGAGCATTAACACGGGAATATGCTTGAAACACCCCTGAAACTGATTGCCAACATCATGCAACTGGTGATCAGTCACATCAAACCCCAGCAAAAACAACAAAACAACAACGACAACAACAACGACGACAACAACAACAACAACAACAACAACCAACAACCAACAACCAACAACAAACAACCACCAACCAACAACCAACAACCAACAACCAACAACAAACAACCACCAACCAACAACCAACAACCAACAACCAACAACAAACAACCACCAACCAACAACCAACAACCAACAACCAACAACAAACAACCACCAACCAACAACCAACAACCAACAACCAACAACAAACAACCACCAACCAACAACCAACAACCAACAACCAACAACAAACAACCACCAACCAACAACCAACAACCAACAACCAACAACAAACAACCACCAACCAACAACCAACAACCAACAACCAACAACAAACAACCACCAACCAACAACCAACAACCAACAACCAACAACAAACAACCACCAACCAACAACCAACAACCAACAACCAACAACAAACAACCACCAACCAACAACCAACAACCAACAACCAACAACAAACAACCACCAACCAACAACCAACAACCAACAACCAACAACAAACAACCACCAACCAACAACCAACAACCAACAACCAACAACAAACAACCACCAACCAACAACCAACAACCAACAACCAACAACAAACAACCACCAACCAACAACCAACAACCAACAACCAACAACAAACAACCACCAACCAACAACCAACAACCAACAACCAACAACCAACAACCAACAACAGTTCCCAACAACAACAACAACAGCACCCAACAACAACAACAACAACAACAACAACAACACCAACAACCAACAACCAACAACCAACAACCAACAACCAACAACCAACAACCAACAACCAACAACCAACACCAACAGCAACAGCAACAGCAACAACAACACCAACAACAACACCAACACCAACACCAACAGCA
>VSDK01009193.1:909815-928600 GCA_009767595.1 Symbiodinium kawagutii | reverse complement strand
CACCACCACCACCACCACCACCACCAACAACAACAACAACAACAACAACAACAACAACAACAACAACAACAACAACAACAACAACAACACCAGCAACAACAACAACAACAACAACAACAACAACAACAACAACAACAACAACAACAACAACAACAGGATAGTCCAATATCCTCGACACCTCTCCTAGCTGTCCACAAAAGTAAGCAGATCAACGAGCGCCGCAACAGGCTGCCCCAGCGCTTTCTCCTGCAGAATTTCTACACCACCGTCTGACAGTAGCACCTGTGTCAGGATCAACTGGTTGGCTTACGTTGGCTCACTATGAATCATAGGGGTTTCTGATGGTTTCCATGGGTTCCATGGGTTTCCATGGGTTTGCACGAGTGTTGATGGCTTCCAAGGTAGATCTTCCATTTCTGGCAATCGTGGTGTGGCATGACGACTTGCTATGGCCTGATCATCCAATCTCAGGAGGTTAGGATCTGGCTGCCCTCCTTGGGCATGCCCAGCCCATGCTCCAGTGCTACATGTGGTGGTTTCCCAAGCCATAGGGGTACCCCCCAAGTCATCATCCAGTTGATTAAGCGTTTATAGTCATAAATTATGATAAACCATCTATTTTTGTTGGGGTATCTTATTTGGAGAAATAGCCATATATGCTTCATGAATCTTCATGCTACTGTTGTTGATTTGCTGCCGTCCTAGTCCTCATAGAGGTTTTCCTGGCGGGTTATTTGGATCCGGTGTCTGTCTGAGTCCTTGGATCATCAACTCCTTGCACCACCTGTCTGCGACATCTGCCTACCCCCAAAGTCACCCCAGTCCAATGTGCTGCTTGGGCCCCACGAGTCACAAAACCTAGCGGCCCACTAGTCCAATCCACTTCTGACAAGTCAACCTTCCTATACTACTCTACGGGGACCATTGTGCACAACCTCAATTCGCTGAGCTGAGTAATTTCATCCTGGGGATGATAATCAGCTGGTCAATCAGCTGAACCTGTGATGCATGCGGGGGCGCCTGCCATTGGTGAAAATTCTTCATGACCCAAAAGCTGGACATCGGGGGTGCAGCGCTGAAGTCACCCGTCGTGGGCACGTCGAAACGGAAAGCTTCACGAGAAGCGAAGCAAACCTAAGCAAAGCCATCACAGCTGGGGATTTGGGTCCGGGAGATAGGTTTAGATCGGTAGTACATAGGTATAATAAACATCAATGTTACATTACCATTAAACCATTATATATATCAAGTAGCAATAGTTGGCTTACCAAATGGATGGTCAACTATTCACAATTATGTTCAATCGATGTCAAGATTGGTTGCAACATGTTGCAAAAAAACAAAGCGGTTCATGATCTTCAATCATGGCATACCCCGAGGGGACCTGGGACCTTACCTGGACCGGCGCCGGCGATCAATCGCAACTGGATGATGAACCGTAACCAATAGCCACTAACCTTCATTACCTGCTTGGCTCCTGGAAAAAACCTGGTAAAATCATGTAAAGTCTACAAAAATCATCGATTTATCAATACGGATCTTCAATTGTCAATCATGATTCTTCCACTCATGATCATCGACCACCACTGGTCACTCATCAACGATCACCGGCACCATGTGATATTCAAACGATCAGCGCCAGGGCTCTTCAAAAACTACGGCCTCGCCCTCAGTTCCAAGCCGGGTGCTACACCCTGGTTATATATACCATGTTATGAGCCATACACTTATCCCAGCGCTGACTGTTGCAGTAGCTCAAACCACCCAGCGAAGCAGCAAGAGAAATGAGTGGAAAACCAACACACAGAACTTACCATTTGGTGTACTACGAAGTCCCGAAACAAACCCTCACAAAGCCGTATCCCCAAGCTGGTGGGCGGATGTGGGCGGTGTTTTTCGCACGCACCAAGCTGGTTTCACAATGAAGAAGGGCATGTCCAGTTGGGCGGTGAATTCATTGTGCTGGCAGTCTGTAACCTGAAGTTTCATCACATGACAACATCAAGATAACCTGATTGAACTCTGCCAACTCGATTTGTCCACAAATTCATTGACCCCAAGCCCGTGCATGCCCGTGCTAGGTCTTCCAGCATGAGCATAGAGTCGAGTATGAACTGGGAAAAACTGTAGATTAAAACAATCCCTAATCTACAGTTGTTGATTACCTAATGATACATACCTATGGGGTAAGCCCTGCGGACATGCTGGCCCTAATGTTGTTGACACCCCATGCAATCCTACGACTTGGCTACCGGTATATCCGAACTCTCCCATGTGGGCAGTAGAAGATTGGTACAAAACGTGCTTCTACTTGGCTGATACATGGCATGGCTTACCATGACTGAAGCATGACCCCAGGCCCCCAGCTGCTGCGGGAGCACCAAATTCGCCGCATCCTCCGGCTTCTGTGCGGGATCTTCGTCGCGGTAGCAGCGCACATGACTCCCAAAGACCTGTGGTGAGCGCAGGCCATGGAGAACAAGGTGGGCATATCCACCAGGCATACCGTTGAAGGTAGAAGAAATGTTTGCTGTGATTCTGGGACATCTGTATCAAAAACGTAGATGTGAAAATATATATCAAAATTCAAACATCCGTCCAAAAAAACAAATGTATGAATATAAAATCATATAAGTAAATAATTAATACAGTAATCAAATTCAAAAATTGTACACCTGTATGGATATGTTATGATATGATATGTTGGTTTCATTTGGCTTCTTGTCTCCGGATGCTTTAGCGCCACATTGAATTGTTGAGCTAGGATCTAACTACTGATTACCAGCAAGCGCGGGAGTTTGCGCTTCCTAAACACTTGCGCACGGGAAGGAAAGCAAATACATCTAAAGAATGATTTTTCAGCTAGAGGAAATCAGCACAGAATCAATAGCCCAGGGAGATAATGAGCATCAGCTGAAAAGTCCCCAGGTTGAAAATGGCTTTCCGCACTATTCAAGCAAGAGACTTGGCGCAGTGTACGCGCCAGCTTCTGACTAATGCGGCTTCTGTGGCCAGTGTGAAATCCTCAGACACAAGGTTGAGTTGACAAATAGCTGACAAAGGAATGAAATGTGTGTGAATAGACAGGGAATAAGTTCTGCCCGCCTGCCAATATGCTGAGAACAGCACATACATATCAGATCGGAAAATGACAATCACATCTTGCTCAAAATGAAATCCACCAATCATGATGATTCTAGCTGGCACTAGTTCTGATTCCAAATTTGAAGACGGAGGCGCTGCTGGAAAGCCAACATCAACGACACCGAAGCAAATTGTGCTACAAAATAAGTCCGAATCAGAGGGTCTTTTGTGGGAGTACATGGTTGAAATCGATAATGGTTCTTTTGAAATCAAAAGCCCTGATCCTTTCATACCCCTGTTGATTTGGTTGCATGCGCATATCAAACCCTACCCTGAAATTCACAAGGCAAATTGGCCATCGTGGAGAAGTTGGTGTTGAAGCAACTGTTGGAATGGCGACTGGTGTACCTTTGAAGAGGCTTCTTTCGCTTCTTTTCGAAGAAACCCTAAAGATGTAAGAGATTCAACACCTGTTGCAGCACTTTGGTTCCAAATTTGTTCAGAAGGGATCAACAATATCTAGCTTTGGTGATAGACTCTGGCTTGCATACATGAACCTCACATGCACACATGCGCATGAATTTTTGCATAGATAAACATGCCTGCTAGATCCCGCTACAGTATATGGATGTATTCTACATCTGCACGTGCGCGCAGGGATTGCTAACAGCATGTGGGTTCCATATCTGCTGTGAATCTTACCCGGGGCGTCCAAGGGTTTACTGTGATGATATGAAACTCGGCATATGCCTGGTTGAATTGCCCAGCGAACATGGACAAACTGACCAAAAATCAGGTATTTGCTTGCAGTACCGAGGGTTCTTGGTTGGTTGGCTTGATACTTTAAAATACTTTAAATAATCAATTTATTGGATATTTAGGGGGACCCCTATTTTGAGAAACCACCTAATATCCTGGAGTGTGTTCTACCTTCATGGCTCTCAAAGGTAACCGCCAACCAATCTCAAAAAACCAACAAAAAGTGACCGCCAAGACGCCGACAAAGTTCACCATGAGCACTCCAGAAGGAGACAACCAATGCTGCTGAATTTGCTGGAACACTTCCACGCTGTGCAAGTGCCCGGGGTTGGAACCTACAAACCTCAGGAACTGCAGGCCAACCAGTCTGAACGGATCCCACAGGCAATGACCAGCAATCACCAATCTCCAGAAACAAATGTCGGTGTGTTCAAAGATGCTACACATCGGCAGCTTTCCCTTCCAACTCGAGTTTTTCAACTTTGATGGAGCCTCTAACTTGCCGACAGCCCCCGTTCACATCAAATGCTTCAAACAAATCAACCAGCTCTGTTGGGTAAGCCATCGAGCGATGGTTACCAAGCCAAGGGGCACATCGCTGATGACCACATCAAATCCTGGGTTCTTGTTGTACCCATGCCATCTCTTGGACCGGCTAGGCATCTATCAAGCATCAAACTCATGGAAGGGGAAGCTTCTGGCAAACAACTCCTGTAGCCAGACACTTTCCCCATACACCTGACGCACCATTAGCTGATACAACACACGGAAAAAAACACAACTGCCACCTATCCCATCAGTCTTCAAAAAATCCTCCAACCATTGGGGTGCTTGTCCAGCGAATCGTAGCATGATCAACGTTGTCTTCCTGTGCTCTCGTCATCTTTCTTCCGCTCCAAGCAGCTCTTGCTTTCGCCAAAGAGCAGCGCCCTTGCTTCACCCAGGACTGTGCGGCCATATCCTTGGGGGCGACTCTGTGAGCAACTCTCAGTTTTGATTTACAACTCCCAAGGCCCAGCACCAGTGGGGTCAGTGTGTCTTGCACACTACTAATATGAACGCGCGCGCTGCTGCATTTGTAGAGAACACACCCACAACATGGACATATGTGTCAAGCTAAGGGCAATACAACATGTATATATACACGCAATTAAATCGAGTACATATGATGAGATACAATTTCAGAATCAACTACTGGCTGATGCCGTGGGAGTGGCTTAAAGAAACTCAATGATTTCTTCCAGGATGAAGAAGAAACTCAATAATTTCTTTCAGGATGAAGATGCGGGCACGAGCACAAAACAAGCCTAAGCGCAACATAAGGTCTCTATTTGCAGGGATCGTCTGATCATCCCGCCAGAGATCCGAAAAAACCCTACTGCATCGCAGGATTGTTATTCATCTGTTTTCAAGGCGACCGAGCTTGAAAACATGGCCCTGTTGCATCCATGTCGCTCTTTTGACAGGCTGAGACCACTTGCGCAGCGCAGCTCCCCGCAGCACAACAGGAGTTGAAGTCAAAGTATGTTTCGGCCATGTGCAGCACCGCATCCGAGACTTCTACCACGTCCACCTGACGGAAGAAATCGCAGCTCTTGGCTTTTGACGTGTCATGGCAGGGTCCAAAACGACCCTTAGCTAATCAGAATAAGGATAGGTTATGATAGGTTAACATACTTGGATAAGCTCTGAGCATAAGGCTGGAATTGGATGCGACGCCAAGTAGCCAACACTGCACGCTTGGAACCATTAGCCATTTTGTAAGTGTGTTATCATTCAACACTCGAAGCAGGATGTTTTCGATTGGATATTTCAGCCATGCGTATACAATGCCATCACGGAGCAAAATAGGCACCATTGAACAATCCAAATGGATTTTAATGCCAGTCACATGGCTGGTTGAGATTCAAACAACTGAATTGCTTCGTCAATTAGGAATTGGCAAACAATTCCACACAATCGCCTGTCTGAATCCTGGATTTCTTTAATTTGGGACCATCCGTTTCGAAAGTCTCGGGACGTTTTCTTTTTCCGTACCGGATTCTCAGATGCAAAGCGTGACTCAGGAAAATGTGACTACCTGTGACTTCAAACAAGGCAGCGTGTGCCGCAAAGTACACAGTGCTGCTTGGGCACTGCTTGGGAACTGCTTGGGCACTGCTTGGGGTGTCTTTCACAAGCAGGCTGTGCAAAGCCCATGGGTTTCAGCATCTGAAAAGTTTTCCCTTCAAACGACAGAGCTCTTTCATCCCCGCAGGCCCAGAAGGCGTTTTTCATGGTTGTGAAGCAATTTCACACAATCGCCCCGCTGCATCCTGGAAATTCAACTTTTGCTTTGTTGAATTGATTCTTCTGGTGTTGAGGACAAACTACGGAAGTGGTAGAGGAGGCAAAGGATGCTCTGTCATTTTCCTACTCCATGAACGTCTGCACATTTTCACCCTGCATTTTGAAACTACTAGCGAGGTTTTTGTTGCAAGGGATTCTCAGATGCCAAATGTGACTGCTGCAGGAAGGCTTGGTTCTGATGCACACCCTGCAAGCATGTAGACTTCAAACAAGGTTAAAACGGTAGGAGGTGTCACGGCGGCAAATATCAGGGGCACAGCCAGACACGTACAGAGTGCTGTGTGGGCACTGCTTCAGGTGTTTTTAAAATGCCGGTTGTTGTCGATGCAATCTTCCCCGCATCTACTACGCACATTTTGTATGTGCTGCTGTCCGGCAACCTTCCAAAAGCTTGGAAAGCTAATATGTACTCAAAAAGCTGGAAACATTTAGTCCACAGTGGTATCCCAGAGGTGCCGACTGATTTCGGCTGCTCAGGAAAAGAAAAGCGAACCATGGCAAATCTTGTGGCAAACTTCAGAAGGCCTAGACTCTGACCATTCACCAGTAATCTCTCTCTCAATTGACATCAGGATTCACGAAGCAAAACCCCGCTGTTTTATACAGTTCTGGGGAAACATTCCTATCACCCACTACTTGCTTCTTCTGCACAATCAAAGAAAATGATATATCATTTGGCACATGTTCTCATGTTTTTTTTGACTCCTTCTATTCTATTCTATTGTGAACTTTTGCATCGACAAGATCATTTTTCATGTAGAAGTGTGACCAAAGTCTTGTTGGATGTTGTTCGATCCATTCCATTTGTATCTACGAAGTTAGAATGGATGAACACACAAACTTTTGCACCTCCCGGTGCTACTTCCAGTGCTACTTTCAGAGCGTTCTACCTGTCCAGCCCTGCATCTTGCGAGCTCAAGAAGGGACCAACGCGTTATTGCTATCCTGACCCCTTTAACCATCGATCGACAGAAAATTAACATATGACATGGCATACATGACAGTATCCAAGACTCGAAGAGAGCTAACAATTTGGTGGCCAACAAGTTTTGCCGTGCATTTCAAGACTAATTGATAAAGGTCATCATCTATTGCTCAGGTTCAAGACTTCAAACGTTCGCTCGATCGGATCTCCAGAGAACTCACTGGCTGTGCTAATTGGTGCAACCTGATGGCACTGCATTTCTCTCTGCTTCCTGAGTTGGCTTCTGGACAGGGCGAGGTACTGGTTGTCCCACTGCTACTTGTCCCACTGCTTGTCCCACTGGTTGCCCACTGGTGTAGGATGCCATCTTCTCAAGAAGGACCTTCCGAGGTGGTTCCAAGCCCAAGGCTGCAATGGATCTACCCACGTCGCGAGCCATGTCAGCCTGCATTGCAGCGCTGCCCTCACAGCACCAATCCTGAACCCTCTGGAGCTCTTGAGCCCTGTAGCAGCAAAATCGTTCCATGTTCCAGGTTAATCCTCCGGGATTGTCACACCTTCCCTGTGCCCCGTGTTTACCCTCAACGATCCGATAGCATCGTTGCGGTCGTGATGTTACCTGGTGTACAATTAGAAGCGTTTAGTTAACCGGTACTTAATGATTCGTCAACCGTCAAGTAATGGCTATACTTCATGGTCTGTTCATATTTCATTTTTGTTTAGTTGACGGATAGCTAATGGTTGGTTGATGGTGCGCTACTTGGTCAATTCACTGATTCTTGGGACCAAGGCAGATTTGCGAGCCACCATCAGTTAAACTGCCGCCTGTTTTCCCCTGATCCCAACTGGCGGCAGTTTGTCCTCCCATGAGATCCATCTGTCCGTTGGTGCGTTGGATGGCGAGCGATTTTGTTCCGCAGGTCTAGATGAATGAATCCCAAACTCCCAAACACCATTCCTTTCAACTTGGGTCCACATGGCGGCCCACTTCCAGCTCTGTCGCTCCCAGTGCTATGCCATGTCTTCCAATTTGAAACGTCACCCGAATCAAGGAACAGTTTGCCGAGTTTGCCCGAAAGCTAGATTGGGTTTTGCAAGGGTCAATAGAATGATGGCTTGGTTCCGCTAGCGCGGATGGTAATGTCAACTCGACCTGCCCATAGGAAATAGAGCAACGCCACGAAAACAGGTCATCAGAAACTCTGATGCACCTCAACCAGCCTTTACCCAGGTTTCGTTTCAGAGACCAGCCTTAGCACTCCACCCTCTGTTCCCAAAGTGTATTCTTCTTCCAAACTTTAGGCGCATTCCCTCCCCGCTGATGCCATGTCTGGCATTTTTTGGCAGCCAAATTGTCAAACTTGGTAGGATGGGAAGCCACACTTTGAGCTGGTTCATCACAAGCTTGCCATATATCCCCCAGGCTTTCGCATCTCCAAGAATATCTGCAAACTGCCTGCCTCAAAACAAGCAACCTCCCTGGACGATGCGCAAAACTTACAATCGAGACATACATCTTGAGGAATCTTACATGCTTATTTCTTTCTTGAATGTGAATAAACAAAAAACCATATGTTTATATGCGTGAACATATTTGATGGTAGCCATTGTGTGATCGTGTTCCGCTGGATTCCGTGGACGCATAAGAGTCATGTCAACAAAAGAGATGCCCATCTCATCCCCCGGGATTTCTTCGGTCGCCTTCAAGCCATGCGAGCGCAAATAGTTTGGCACCACTGCAGCGCCCAAACCCAGTTGCAAGACATGCCTAGCGCAGGGTGGATCGAGGTTGGTTGATCCAATGTTTCCATGGGCTGTGATGGCCTAGGTGCCCAGGTACGTTGGAATTTCCTGGGGCATTGGTCCCAGGACCACATGTGCCTTGAAATATCATGTGATCATTTACATATCTATGTTGAGGTTGACCAATGCAAGGAGGATTGTTTAATGAGGTACTGAATACTGCACGAATCACCGTGGTGACCTATCACAACTGTGCTGGACCAAAGTTGACGCTGTTTCGTCACTTCGGATATAAACTTAGGAGCAAGACTCTGGCTGGATCGAACTTTCAGTTCTCCACCTCACAACAAGAGCCACAGTAATAGCAACAACAACACCGACAACACCAACAGCACCAATGCATGTGTGCTGATATGTGTCGAGTATGCTCTTTGATACCAACCAATGATGGCTGCACATGAATGCGGTACAGTTTGTTTATAAGCATCGAGCACGTTGGAGAATGGATGGTCAATGCGCCCTTTCGCAAGGGAGAAGTAGGCTGTGATGCATGGAGTTAGCAAGGCAGTGTCAGCCGAAAAAAAGTCTGGTGGGAGCAAGATGTAGCCAGATCTGGAGTATGTAATTCTTTTCCAGCCGGTGGTTTCTCCAATTAGGGTACCCCAAAATCATCTATTGTTAACGCTTTGTAGTAGTCAACTAAACATTTGGGGTCCCCGATTTTGAGAAACCCCCAGGCTTGTGAACATCAATGCTTCAACGCAATAAATTCAGGGAGCCATGAACCTGCGAATCACTCCCAAACAGGTCGTGCAGCGCTGTGATGCTGCTCGTTTTTCACAGTCCATGTCATCCAATTGGAACTTGCAGGATGGACAATGGAAAGCATCAATCAACTCTGTTCTTTTTGCAAATTCAAGAGATTGGCTTTAGAGATTGTACATACAACATCTTTGATAGATTCCACGCTAAACGCTGAAAGCTGTGAAAAAAGTGCCTCACTAAATCTCACTAACCACTGTAGAGAGAAAAACCTACAGCACTGCTGCCTCACACACCAATGCCTTTTCCGAACCCTGCTGTCAAGGCACTCAATCTCTCACAAAGGATCGGTGTTGGAGCTAGATACATGTCCAAAATCAAAGGCGCACAAACAAACAAACAAATAGGTAGATAGGCAGATAGGTACATAGGTAGATAGGTAGATAGGCAAACAGGTAGATAGGTAGATAAGCAGATAGGTAGATAGGTGGATAGGCAGATAAGTAGATAGGCAAATAGGTAGACAGGCAGATAGGCAAATGGGCAAATAGGTGGCTAGATAGCTGGATAGCTAGGTGGCTAGATAGAACTACACAGAAAATAGATCGAGAATAATTGATAGATTGATAGATAGGCAGGCAAATAAGTAGAGATAGAGAGATAAATACTAGACAAATTGATACTGTTGCAGGGGTGGTCAACTAGGTAGATAGATCCGTAGCTAGATAAATGTAAATAAACGAAAGCATCCAACGAACAAAACAAACAAATAACGAAATTAGCAAAGTGAAGGACATCAAACATGTTTGAAAACATGAGCTATCGACGAGGTTCCAACTAGAATGGTTGTTCTGGACATGGGCCGTCTATGAAAACATCCCATGACTACGCAGCAATGGTCACTGGCCATCCATCGGCCCGGGCCTCAAAGATCGGTTCACAAAAAGAATCGCTTCCTGCAGGGCGAAGCCAGTAAAAGTGGCCTAGCTGCGCTGAGTTTGCCCGGAGCTCCCGCTCTGAGAAATCCTCGATTGTTGGCAAATATTCTCGCCAAAAAAGATTTTCACTTTGCCTGTAGTTTCATCATGTAGTAAATAATGATAACCCACGATTAGAGTATATGCAAAGTGAAATCCTTTTTTCTTTCAGGGGGTTCCTCGGGGTAATCTGGGAGTAGCCTTGAGTCTTCAAGATCTCTCAATGCTAAACCATGCAATGCATACCGTGTATGATGGTGTATGTTTGTTTTAGTCATGCGTCGGTCAAAAGATGCATACCTGGAGCCCTGAGCGCCGTCTTTTTTTGAGTTTACTGAAAAATGCCAACCTAGAAACATGACACCAGGGCTCAAAAATCTTACGAGGCGTTCAACACACGACAAAACAGTTGTGTCCGCTCAATCAAATGCAACGCTTTGGTGAGAGGCTCTAGGTATGTAAATATATGTAAATGTTCCTAATCGAATGTGCAAGAGATCAATAGACGGATCATGGATCCTATACTCATTATATGACTATCTGTATATGTATTATAGATGTACAAATGCATGCATAACATGAAAATATGCATGTGGTGGGCACGTCCAGGCACCTTGCCTCGGTATGGACAACCGCAGCTCTCACAGCACATGCAACACGACATCCACTGTCGAGACTGGAAGTGATGGCAAGCAAAGGTTAACAGTAGCTGTACCCTAGATAGCTGTGATGATTATGCAACAATGAGGCGAAAACAAGTTGCATTCGAAGGTCTTGTTTTGTGTGTCCATTTGCCGTTTCGCAGCTCGACGGAGAAGAAACACTGTTTGAAGTTACTAGATACCGGGTTATCATAGATAGTATCATAGATATAAAAGGTACCTAATGGTACCATATGGTACCTAGTTCTCATATGTTATCATAGGTTACCTGCTCTTCCCAGCGCGCGCACCTGGTCTTTCACGTCTTCCTGCAAGTACTGAGCTCCAATGACACATGAGCCGCTGGTCAAAAGCTTCAAGCCCAGCTCCTGGCAAAGGCAGCAACTGCAGTACCCATTGGAGTCCCATGGCGCTCCATGGTGCCCCAAGGTTCAACGGATCAATGATTTTTCAACCCGCTTGGAGATGCCTAAGGCACTGACACAACCCTTGATATGCGCAGTATCCCCTCTATCTCAGCTGCTGCTGTCAATTTCGTGGGTGGCAACACGTCTCCTGGTTCTGCACCGTGGCCACCACGGTTCCCAACGAATCTACAGCGGAATCCAGGAGCTGTGCCCGGTGTGCGATGGCCGGGCTGGAGTCATTGAGGAAAAGGGCAGTCACCTTGATGCTGAGGGGACAAGGTCCATCAAGGTCTCAGGTGTTGGCGGTTGGTGTAGGATTGGCATGTGGCCCTTGCATTCATATTGGGTGGCTATAGGATCTACCAACGGTGTGATCGTTTTTCTGCTACCAAATGACTTGCCACATCTGAACCTAGCGACGTATTTCGCTTGTTTGCTTTGTCCGCCTTGTACTTGGATGATTGTGTTCCTATCTGTTGGATTCTGTTAGTGGTTGGTTGATTGTTCCTTGCCCCTTGTTTTGTTTTTTGCTGCTGTATTTGCGCTGTTGCGGCTGTGGCGGCTGTTGCGGCCGTTGTGGCTGTTGTACCTGTAGTAGCTCTGGAGGTCGTGGCAGTAGTGGTTGTGGTAGTGGTAGTGGTAGTGGTTGTGGTTGTGGTTGTGGTTGTGGTAGTGGTAGTGGTAGTGGTAGTGGTAGTGGTAGTGGTAGTGGTAGTGGTAGTGGTAGTGGTTGTTGTTGTTGTTGTTGTTGTTGTTGTTGTTGTTGCTGCTGCTGCTGCTGCTGCTGCTGCTGCTGCTGCTTTCATCGCGCGAAGCGTGGTTGTCTTCGTTGCTGCTCTCGTTCTTGCCTTTTTGAAGTCCAGTGCCTCACGCACACACACACACACTCAGTGGATTCCTTGTTCACGGAAAACGGTACTTGTCTCTGTCTGTGGTCACACCTTGCGAACATACAGCAAGAAAGGTCACGGAATAAGTGTCTTGGTTGAGGATGTTGAGGTACCTATGGACAATTGGTACCCAACGTCCAACTCCAGGGCAGGCTACGATTCCCACGCTCGCTGCACATGTCAGACACCAAGGCGTTGAAAGCCATGAAGGCACATCCTGGAACCGCTCAGCGTTTACGGCGCGGAAATTTGATGATGGCTAAGCCCCGAAGAACCGAAACCTCCTCCATTGGCATTGCTTGGCAATCACATCGTACAACATGACAATTTGCACGGCCGTCCTTTCCAATCTTAAGATTCAACCGGCTCATGAATCTTGAAATGCCATGGAATCAAATGGAATCCATGGAACCAGAACATGATGTTATTTTTTCCAGCGCCATCAATTCCAGACCCCACATGATGGGTTTGTAACCTGATAACTTTCACCCCATGCCTTGGCCGGATGCTTCTCGGTCGCAGCCTGGCGACCAGCTTCACGACGGCGCGGCATCGCACGGCATGGCGCAGGTGCCGAAGCGGCTGCCGGAGGTCTGCTGTGATCCACCGTGATCACCGAGCTGGTTATACAACCGCATGAATGGGTATGGGTTCAAATGATTAACCCCCAAAATGGCCATTTATAGTGGAAATCTATTGTAAATGTAAACCAATGGTTTTTGGGGTACCCAATTTTGACCCACAACCACTTCAGAGTGCGGGGAAGCCCGGCCATCGCAAAGTCTGGTGCGTTGTTCAACTGATGGTGGTCCATGACTGGAGCATTGCTGCACATGGAGTCAGCAAATGAGTAGTCCAAACTTGCTCATAGAGTTGGATGATCAATCTGGATCTCGGAAATGTCATCATGATCATCTTCGCTCTGTTTCGGTGCTTGCAAGCTCACAGCCCCGGCCAAAGGGTTGTGCACACCACACGGGGAAGTTGCCCAAGTTGTGTACGCATAAGAATGGTGTGTTGGGATGTGTTGGGCATCTGCCACCGGCCGCGTCATGCACCCCCCAGTCAGCAACCGCACTTGAACCTGACTCCTGCATCGATACCCGATCCAAACCCAGCATGGCTCCGGGCTGCAGAACATTTTCTGCCTAGACGCAAGTGGCAAAGTCGACAAAAACAAGCTCTCTTAACGCACATCAGCAGCAAAAGCCTGTTTGGGTGGCAAGCACGCATGCGCAATGCATTTAATTCTTTTTTGTGTAACACCGTCCTTACAAGTACATTGGTCAATGCTCTGCTCAGTATCTCGTTTGTGTGTCAATTCTGCCCCATATGTGCTGCCAAGTGGAATCTGTAGCAACCTAAACTACTGCCCGGCTTGCGTGGGCCAAAGGATCGACTCTAGTGAGATCATCTGGCCTAGTTTTCAACATGAGGCGAGGATTTCTGGCAACATATGGCTATCAAGTAGAACGAAACAAATCTGCAGCTGATCTTTGATCAACGGAAACAAGATGAAACAACTGCGGTGGCTTCTTCGTACTCATTGGCACATGGGCTCTGTAGACAGGATTCAATCGATGATTGTCAATGAGCACAGATAGACATGTATAAGCATTCATCAACATAGAACTGCTGCCGCATCAGCTAAAAACATACATGTCCATCATGTAAAGCTGCCAATGACCTGTTGGTGATGATTCATCCCGATACGCTTGGCCATACCAAGCGAGCACCGGTGAGCCGACCGCGCCACGCAGGTGCCAAGCACTGGGCATAGTTCATACTCCGTGAGCCATGGTCCAAAGCCACACCACCGTTGTAGCCCCACAGGTGCCAATCACACTCATACTGAATCAAACTAGGCTTATCTAGGCTTCAGAATGTGCATCAACCGCCATCAGCCCATGCCACATGGTGGCATCAGCGCATGGCAAATCAGCAGGTGGCTTTTGACCATCACTGGAGGACATTTCTTGGAGAAAACTGTGCAGCACAACGTGGCAGCACAGCTGCAGAATGTTGGGTGCTTAGATGTGCTGAGCGCATCGAGCCATACTGCATCAAAGGCGACCTCTACAAGTGGGAATTGCATTGAAAACAAATCAGCGAAGCTGAAGTCAGTGTAAGCTCATCAAAATATGCAAAAGTCAGTGTAAGCTGCTTCTTCATTTGGTGAAGGGGACATTTTAGCGGGAAAAAAGCAGCATTCCAAAAAAGTAAGCCATGGACCATCCCGCTGCAGGGTAAAGCATCCAACGGCGGGGGACGTGGCCTATTGGCTTGCTGGATGTCCAGCTAACGATGAATCCGACCAGCCAACTGGTAACCATATGTACAGTAGCCATTCAGAACCAGTCTTCACCACTACTGTAACAATCAACAATCACAAATCACAAATAGCCATTTGTCAACTGTTGCCATTCAAGACCATCGATTAACGACATGGATTTATTTTACCAATGTTTACAACTGCGTTCTTTTCCACCTGAAGCAGTAAGCAGCAAGGCTGAGTCCACATTAGTCGATGAGTCCTTTGATGGGGCGGCCAAGTGAAGTCAGCCATGCTCAGAACCAAGAGGATCACTTCACTAATCCCCCTGGTAAAACTGATGCTCCTGAGGTAGTCCATGCCTGATGGTAAATCTTCAACTGTTTGTAGTCACACTGATGGCGGTTTATCATTCTGAATCTATTTCTCTCCATCATCATCATCCTCATCCTCATCCTCATCATCATCATCATCATCATCATCATCATCATCATCATCGATTTACTTTTTTTGGGCATCATCAATTTACTTTGTTTGGTCATCATCGATTTACTTTTTTTGGTCATCATCGATTTACTTTTTTTGGTCATCATCGATTTACTTTTTTGGGTCATCATCGATTTACTTTTTTGGGCATCATCGATTTACTTTTTTGGTCATCATCGATTTACTTTTTTTGGTCATCATCGATTTACTTTTTTTGGGCATCATCAATTTACTTTGTTTGGTCATCATCGATTTACTTTTTTTGGTCATCATCGATTTACTTTTTTTGGGCATCATCAAGCCGAAAAGAGGTTCCTGGGGAGGAATGACGAATGCTTACATGCGGGTTTGCATTGTGATTCCCTGCCATTGCTCCATCCCTGCCATCCCTCACACGCTCCGAGATGGATTGGCTACCTTCATGGAAACCAACTGTGAGCTTCATCCGCGAGTATGGCTGATACAGCAGCTGATAACTGTACTTGAAAGCACCTGCAGAATAAACAATTTCTCATTTCATAGAAATTCAATTTCCGACTGGTGGTGGACAAAGGGCGCACAACACAGCAATCAATAGTTCCATACTGCAGAATTGCAAGCCTACATTGTTCGTCAGGGCGCTTGACAAGTAAGGATAGACTAGCAAGCAAAGTACAGTATCTCGATGTATGTCGGCGATATATCACTAAATGCCTGCAGTGCCTTGCAGCAGTGGTCCCTTACGGCTTTTGCCTGAAACCTCTGCCTGGCACCGAGAAGCCCCGTTAGGTCCATCACTCCGTTATGCAAAAACGATCAAACAAAACTTCAAAAGATGCGCATTGCATGGAAGGCAAAGCAGCAAAATGGAACTACAGTAAACAACTGTTGATTTGTGGGCAATTTTGCATTGGTGAGACGACCGTATGAATGCCGCCCATGTCTCATGGCATTTCCACGAACGCCCAAAAAAGAAGTATCGACTTTCTCGCGCATCAAATGGTCTGGAGCGACCGGGCCCGGATGCTTTGCATCATGGGGCTTCTGGGCGCTTCCATCTCTGCTTGCCATTCATCGTCCGATGTTTCAACTTCCACGGGCGAAGGGAGCCGTGCTTCTGGTCCCATATCCTCGAGCGTTTCCAGCTTGTGCCACTGAAAAATGCCATACCAGATCCATTGAGTCAATATGATTATGTAACCATTCTTGTTGGTTATTATCCGCTGGTATCAACCATCATTAAAAAAACCACTGATTATGGCCAGGTAAACCAACCATATGGTAACCAGGTAAACCATATGGTAAACCAACCATATAATCCATATAGTATGGCCGGAAAAAAAAGCCAGGAGTCAACCTCGTAGATCTTCTGCCAAGGCGCCCGCGCCATGGACGGAGCTGCTCTAGGCATCACCTGGTGCCATTTTCCCAGTGGAACTGTGATGTTTTTCAGGGCCGAAATGTCACCAACCTATAGGATGGTACCATCACCAGGACACAGCCGATCACTGGACTACTCCGGAACTACGGTGAGATTGTCGGTGATCGATCAAATGACTGGGTTGGTTGAGTGGAGAATCTGCAGGAAAAGTTTGATTGAAGCAGCAAATATGAGAATTTCCAGCGTATATAGATCTTCCCATGGGGATTCAATCAGCCGGGGTTCCCTGGCCTTGTCATATATGAACAATGGATTGGGTTGCAAGTCTCAAGCCCGGTGCCCAACCATTGGTTGCACTAGCCAAAGCCAACTACACAAAGAATGTCTAAGAACATAGTGCCTATACTACCACTTAAGTATATCCCAACCACGTCCAACTGCAAGCCAACTATCAAGTGTCCAAAGTCCGAATCAGAACAAGTGCTGGTTCATGACCATACCCCCTGTTTACACACCGTTTTTAACATTTGCAGAAACAGGAGGGCCACGGCCAGCGACGTGATAATAACATAAGAATAATAACCAGCCGGCAAAGTGATATAGTATAATAACCAACCAGCGAAGTGATAAAATAGTAACCAGCCATAGTAAAAATAGAACGTGACAATTATTGAGTCATTTATGTCTTATCATCGCAAATATACTAAGTAACTAGCAAATAGAATATTATCCAATGATTTTTTTCGGAGTAAGTAACATGTTTCGTAGCAGGAAAAACGAATCAAGAGATGTCAGTGGAATATTCTATCTGTCGAAGTTTCTTTTCGAAATAGTTTAAAGCAAACATTTTGCCAACCTTTTCGCACTTTTGCTTTGAGATGTTCACTATGGTAACTGCAACTTGGGCTGTGGATCAAAGCATGATCGGCATGCGCAGTCACAACCCAAATAACAAAAGTGAATGTTGTTGGATTCTTGATCATCAGTATGTATTTCAATTAGTAATTGTCATATGTCAAAACGTATCAATATGGAGTTGTCGGAGATTCTATCTGTTGAAAAAAATTGCCTGCTATGATTTTGAGGTATTCTATCTCTCTCTCTCTCAATGATTTTTGAATATTCTATCTCCTAGTTGCTTAGTATATTTTTGCTGATTGATATGGAGTGATTGTTTTCACCAACAACCTTTAACGACGATGGTTATAGACATTAATCCAACTCAATATTGAATCATGGGTTCACCATAGAGTAACATAGAGTAACCATAGATCAACATGGATGAACCAACCTTGACACCGCACCACCTCCACCTCACCTTGGGCTTCGGTAGGCTGTCTTGAGTGGGTATCACGCCCTCTTCATAATCCTCGATCACCTGAAGAACTTCCTGAAGCACAGTGCGTTGCACGGCTGGTGCTGGGGGCCCCCCCAGTGCCCTGGTGATGTGCACCAGGCAACGTGGTACTTTGGTGCATGGATGGCAGTAGCAAAGGGCAAACCAAGTGGACATAAACTGGAATAGAATGTTTGGTCGGTGATCATGTTTTTGAGGTGAATCATCTATTGACTCAACGATGATTCTTGGCGCCATTTTCGTATCTTCTGATCAACCGGACTTTACCAGACTTGCATCAAAGTGGTGCAGCATCCCTTGGCGTGACAGCAATCCCAAAACTCAACCTGTGTTCAATGCTAAGCCCAGTTTCATCACTACATGGGAAGAGCCAAAAGAAATGTAGAGATATCAGACCTATCAATATAAGCAATACAGAAGGCACATACTTCTCATGATCACAAGGTTCTCTGCGTCCTTGAACACAGAAATGAGTCCCAAACATTTCTGACATCGGATTGGACGCACTATTCACCAAAATTTCCCTAACTGTCAAATCTCTTAGACCAACAACTTGACCACCGTGGAAGAGCCATTTTTCTGACCGCAGCCTCCAAACGCCCGCAGAACTTGGGCGCTGGGAGATCTTAGTACGCCAGTTGATTGATGGGTACTGAATGGTCAATAGTGCCTACACGCAGCTCTCTCTCTCTCTCTCATGCTAGTTAGCGTTGGGGATAGACATGGTATGACCGCCCATGCTGCTGCTGCTG
>VSDK01009193.1:880201-898065 GCA_009767595.1 Symbiodinium kawagutii | reverse complement strand
CCCTCCCAAAAGAGAGGGGTCGGCGGCACCCGGGCGCTAGCCCATTCTATACTCCTGGACACGGGGCGGGCAGGTTGACACAGCGGAAAGCAAAAAAAAACAACTTGAATCGCTTGAATTTTAGTCTAGGGAACCATCCACTTTGAGGGCATTTCCAATCAAAATCCGAACTTGCCAAATGTATGAAAGGCCTTTTCAGCAACGGCCCAAGTACACGTAAGTGGAACTCTCAATGGAACTTCACTACTTGGGTCGGAGATTTCATTCTGCTTATATGCTTCACAAGAATTCTTGTAGTCGAGCCATCCTCCAAATTCAAAGCAAAATAGCTACTGAATGCTACTGACATTTTACTACTCCGGAAACGATCAAGCGTGGGCATTTCATTGTTGTCGCACAAACCTTTTGGACCCATGACCATCGAACACGGTTTCTTTACCTGAAAAGGTTTCATAGGTTCATCTGTTGGTTCCCCCACAAGCTTATACAGCATGATGATCGACACCAGGATGGTTCACTATGGTTGCCAGCAGCTGTTCTCAACGGAGGCCCTGTGGTCCAGCCCTGTAGTCCTCCTGCTCAGTCAACTTGTACGCGTGGCCACCAGGGCTGCGGTATCCTGGGTTAGCGGCTACGACAGGTACATTTTCGGTAGCTGCATGGGGAGCTACCCTGGGGAGCTACCCTGGGGAGCTACCCGGGGTAGACACCAATAAGTCCCAGCTAGGAAGGCATTAAACAGAAAAAAGGGATGAGTACATGCTATACTGGGGGAGATGTGGAGAGAAGCAAATTAGACAGGTTAGATTCCTTGAATATTAGATGTGGGGACATGATTCCCATCGCCATCTCGTCGAATCCAGCTGGGCTGAAAGCGATGTGGGGACATGTGCGGGCGCTACTTTTTTCTATTCTAACTAATCTAATTAGATCTGTTTTTGTTTGCTTGCAATGTTGCACATATATCGTATATCTCTGATCTCTTAATAAATAGATACACACATCGATGTAATCAGCAAATGTACACATAGCTCGATGGCGCACTTGCTGAAAGAGATGCACTGCATTTTGCAGCGCTATCCCAACTCAGTTGGGCGAGTCAATTTCAACCTATAAGGATTGCATTCTACTTGTACGCCTGCAAAAAACGTAGAGCCGACAAAAACCCCAAGGTACAATGAAGGCTGACCTCTTAGATCGGCATGATCACGTAAGACATCTTGATACATTTTGGGGAATTCGATGTTGAATAAATCTTTCAATCTCAATTCACCACTGCAGATCACTACGGGTTTCCTTACATCTTTCCATATGTTTCCACTCTGATGGCTGCAAAGACTGTCAGCTCATGACTTTTTTTCCCATCTTCACCGCCGAGGCTCGGAAGCTTCGCAGCGACATGCGCAGGCCGCGGGAGCGCCGGCGCAGGGTTCCACTGATCTCGCGGGAGGCGAGGCCCTGGTCGTCGGCCTCCTCGCTGGACGTGTCGTCGGTCACGATCTGCGGGATGCTGATCCAGTCCAGCCAAATGTAACCGTCCTGGGCGTGGCTATGACTAGGCACCAGGGCGTGGCTGGCACCAGCTGCCCAGTTGGTTAGTCAATTGCCACCAGGAGCTGGCACTGGCTTCACTAGTTGCCTTGTCCTAGTCTTTTAGAAGTCAATTGGTCATGATCACTTCCATGTGCAGTTGGGGTTATAGCCATGAACCCTGTAAGGTAGCTGAACTAACCCCTATGCCTATAACCATCATTTATCACCAGCTACCAAGGACCTTGGTCTCGGGGAACGGTCATGGTCAGGGCTTTCATTATGCGGCTCCAACCAGCGACACCCAAGCACAGTAAAAGCGTGTGCCAAACGCTCCACATGTATGGTATGTTTACCTGCAATTGACCCACAAAATGACCAAAATATACGTAAGTAATGGTAAACATTCCATTTTTTTCTCAACCATGGAGCATCTGGGTGTGCCAAACTTATACGATTCCAAGGTGGTTTGAAGCTGAGAGATCTTCAAAACGGTAGGATTGGCACCGCTGAATGCTACTGTGCACCCATCACCGCCCAGCGCCTTGATCCGTGCTTGTTGCTCGCTGGACCTGGGGACGACTTGACTCAAAAATCTTTGACAAATCGGTAGGGCAGAAAGGCGGATAGATGGACAGAAATTGTATCTATTAGATGGACGAATTAGAAAGAATGGATAGAAATTGCATCTATTAGATGGACGAATCAGAAAGAATGGATAGAAATTGCATCTATTGTTTCAATAGGTATGGACAATTAGAATTAGAGAGGCTACACTAGAAACACTAGATAGATGAGATAGACTAATTGGATTGGACTTATATATAGAGTAGATGAAGTTGGACAAGATGACTAGGATTAGATCGGTTGGAGAGATTGCATGGATCACATAGATTAGATAGATCAAATCAAACAGTTTCAGTAGATTTGGTAGACTGGATAGATTTGATAGACTAGGTAGGTTTCTGTAGGTAGATCAGGTTGGGCTAGCTTGGGTTCATCCGATTAGTGTAGATGAATCGATCAAAGGCTCAAAGGTACATAAATTTCTTTAATATATAAGTGTTACATGAAGAAAAGCTAAACGATTGGATAGAGGAGGTAAAGTAGATAAGATAGACAAGATAGATCAAGCAAACAAAATAGAAAATATCGGAACAAAAACAAGTAAAATTGATGGGCCAGGCAATGACGACTTCTACAATGGATAAGACTTCTACAATGGATAAGACTGCTACACTGGATAAGACAAGATCCGGTAAAGTCGATAAATCAAAAAGGTCTGCAAAATGGAAAATAAATCGATGGATGCGATAGGAACTATAAAGAATATCCATGATACACATGAGATGTATAGTAATCAACAGGTACATAAACATTATCTAAAAAACATAGCGCATGCACAAGAAATTGAAAATACAGGACAACATGCGACATGACGTGAGCAAATGACATAGATACGAAGGTGGATAAACAATTATAGATACACCTGGGATATGATGAGATTAGATATGATTAGGAAAGATTATGATAATGTGAGGTAAAATTGCGCTGGATTGGAGTAGGTGGAAGTAGGTTACATAAAATGAACCTGTAGATATTTACATAGACAATCAAATAGATAGATAGATAGATAGATAGATAGATAGATAGATCGATAGATAGATAGATAGATAGATTAAATTGTGATTATATTCACTTAGGTCATGCAGGGAAATACATGGATTCCTATATAGCTATAGGTTCAGTTCAGGAGAAACGGGGCTAGATCAACACATGGGTGGGTGAAACACCTAGGTAAATAGTAGGTATCTTCCACAAATCAAACTCATCAAATCTGAATGGATGGATGGATGGATGGATGGATGGATGGATGGATGGATGGATGGATGGATAGTTGTCTAACTTGTGGTTGCCTGCGATTGGACAACCACAAGTTTCGAAGGGCGTCTCTACATGCAACGGGGTCACCAAATGGGCATCAGTGACAGGTCGAGACACCATCGCTTATACGATCAAACAGCAACCATCAACGTGCAGTCTCCGCTGCTACGCAACTGTCATTTTCACTTAAGGCCAGGGGTAGGTGAAGAAAGCTAGCCTGGGCTAGTTGGGTTGGATTGTGGATCCCTTAGGCAATCGAGCCCACCATGAGGGGTACAATGAAATTAGCAATACTTGATGACTTGCATAGGTCAGCAACCCTGGCACTACTGGCTAGCTGACGCTGGTTTCGTTACAGTACATAGAAGTTCAAATTTGGCAAACAAAAATGCCTTTCCGCCAGTTGGTCCGTCTATTTGAAGTTGAAACATACTACTTCGCTGTTTACGCGGTGATTCTCAACTGCAGGTAACGTACGATCCTTCGGCCCTTAGGCAGCGCTGGTGAATCGCTGAGGCTCCCGACAGTTTCTGAAACTCGCCATGCAACTGGGAGGCTGCGTCGTTCATCACTTGGACGCGTCCCTCGCTGATCCCTTGCAAACCTCGGTAGGACAAGGCGCAAAGCCCAAGATTTTCATAGAGTTGCGCGGGTGAAAAATAGTTATATGGCAATTGTTAAGTTTCATTTTCATTTCTCGGGTCCTCAGATTTTCATAGCGAGTTAGGGCAATTTTCTGAGGACCCAAAAAAAGATTTCCTTATGACGGTCGAATCTGGCAAGCTGAGCTGCAAGCTATCAGTGCTGAGGTTCCACGAGCGATGACCGGTGGAAAATTCATATCCGCAGCGGGAGCATGGGGGTCGAGGCATAGGGCCGGCTGAGGGGTCAGTGTTGATGCCGTGTTTCCTTCTAGCTACCGGCCACCAGCCAATAACCAATGTCCACCTTGCCATCTTGCTGAGACCCTGCTGCTTACTGATACTGGCTATTTGTTTCTACTTGTTTCTACTTCCCATTTACAAGCTGCAACTATTTCTACCGTATTAGCTAGCAGCTACTTTCTCTGTATGAGTTCGACCCAAAGAAACAAAGGGGCCGAGCAAAATGCATATTGAGCACACGTAGAAAATTCATGTACTCCCAGTTACTGATCTGATATATCATCAGTTAGTCAACTTCCAACCACCTAGTCGGTGAATTTGTTTGGGTGTGCTCTTGATTGATTTCGGTCAAGTTGTAGCTGGCACCAAAACGATGCACATTGAGCTGGGCAGCTTCCAAATGGCAGAAAAAGCGAAGAATCTAAGCATTGGATTTCTGAAACTGTTGGTTGAAACTGTTGTTGCTAGTAGTCTATTGTTGGCACCGGTACAGTAACCATCAATGTTTTCAAGCGTTTGACTCAACATGGCTACCTTCAGCTGAGCAGCAACGTTGTAGCACTGCCAGTTGCTCTCCTTCTGGATCCGGATGCGCTGTGGACAGCCACTGGTGGGAGACAAAAATACCTGAAGGGTGGCGCTGAGAGGAGCCAGTGCGCGAGGGAGGTGGACGCTGGTGAGCGGGTGCCCTGCGGAATCTCAAGGGCTAAAGGTAGCAGGGGCTGCATGGTTCTGCAGTATTCTGGGGCTGCACGGCAAGAGCTGAAGGTACCCTGCAAGTCTGGATTGATCGGGCAGTCCAGCAAACCGTAGGCAAGGATTGGTTTCAATCATCATTCTGATGGGCTCAGTTGAAAGCTCAAAGTCAAACCAGTTGTGGTCAGGTTAGCAACCCCCAGACCAAGCCTGTCTGGCGTGTCTATTGGTCATGTTGCTCTGTGTCCCAGGATCGAACCACCCAAATTGAAGATCAGCCGGCGTTACTGTGTAAGCAACGCAGCGGACTTGGCAAAGTGCTACGCAAGAGTGGGCCAATGATAGCATATGGTCCATTTCCAGGATTTTCTTGCTCGTCTCAGTGCTAGTTAGAAGGTTATAGATTGCGATGTTTCCTATCTGCGCAGGTTATTGCAGCAAATGCCAGAAGCCAATGCAGTTGGTTAAACAACATCTGAGATGCAGTAGCTGGATGGCGTCTGTTGATGCAAAAGTCCTCGCAGGCGTGCACGAACCCACACTGGTGCACCAGGATCTGACATGGCGAGGCCGGGAAACTACACACGCCAGAAGTTGTGTCTGTTTTTTTTTGGTTCGCGTGTTTTTGTTGGGGGGACCTCTGACCACATTGAATGGCGGCCGTCAAACATGCTGAATTGGTCAATTGCTTTTCTTGGTTGACACAAACCAGCACTGGTTGGTAGGCTGGTTGGCTAGACGACAAGAAGCATATTGAATGATGATGACATATGAACTTTTCACGATATCTCTTTTCCACGGAAGGTAGCAATTCTGGTGGTACCTTTCGGTAGGGAAGGAAACCCTGGGAGACTACCCGAGTATAAATGGATGATGTGTCATGCTTTTCCATTGCCAGATTAGTCCACGAGAATATCACTATGGTAGGAATCGGAGGAGCTGCAGTTGGATCAACCAAAGGATGACTGATGACCTAATTTCGCTGCAAGATGTATCTACATGTACCTGTCATTACCTACCCATACCTACCCTCTGAGGCATTTCATGCAAAGTGCTGATAGCCTCAGAACGCATCATGAGATTCCACCTTATGATCTTTCAAGCAACCGAACGCTTTGATTAGCCAAAATGGTTTCATCAGCACAAAGTACCCCAAGCAGCGCTGGTGCAAAACGGAAAGGATCAATCAAATCAGATTCTACAGTATACGCTATATGCTGCAACAAGGCAGCTGTTCTTTCGAGTGGTCCGACCAAATGAAATACGTCAAACCCCCAAGTGGCTCGGATCTCGGAGTCCTTTGTCCAGAAGTTCTTCATGCTTTGGCAGCGGAAGTTTCATCTGCACAAAGTCTGCGACCTTCATGATCCACATGGGAATGTGTGGCTGCATTTCCGCCAGCCCTGCTGAAGTGCGCGAGTTGACCGACCCCATGGCGGCTCACCAGCGCTGGAGAAAAAACGATTGGACTGCGGCCACCTCCCGCCGGGTACCAAGCTTGAGCAGAAAAACGAAAAAACGAAAAAGGAACACAGCGTGAAAATGCGTGGAGCTAAATCTAGTCCGACGATGGGAGGATTGCAGTCAGCCTTGAGCCAACCCCTGTGGAATCATCGGACTTTCCGCTGACTTTCACCTGTTGCCTCACCCAGGTCCCTCGTTGGACCTGGTGCCGTTAGCTGCTAAGCACCTTCCTCACTGGACCAGTCTGGGGCAGCGCCAATGACCTACCAAGCCATCATCCAACCAGCTAGCCAAGCCGCCCCATCAACCAACCTGAACACAAACGTGTAATGTTCCGAATGCTTACCGATGCTTACCGTCTGTTTCCCTAACAAATCATCAAACATAGAAGTGAGTGGCTGCCACAGTCCTGTGCGCAAGATATGTTCATGACTCAGCTGCCCATCGTGCTTTCTCCAGCGCCATGTCCCTCCCAGAAATGGCCATCTCTCAGGGTTTCTCAGCAGCTTTGTGTTTGGGGGAGCTATCCAGCACTTCCCTTGCCGGCATCAGAGATGCTTTTTTTTTGTCAGGTTCGACGCTTGCGAGTTCTTGCCATTCAAGGCTCAACGATGATGTTTGGCCCAGCAGGGCACTCCTTGACCTGCCGCGGCTTTTGTTGTACAATCCAGCTGAGCAAAATCGATCTGTTGACAACTATCTGGTCCAAGTCAAACCCTATGAATAATATTAGTCCACCAACAACCATTTGGTAATTAATAATAGGGGGAAAACAAAAAATGATTGAAACATTTTGAAACCACAACCAGTTGTCTTGCGAACCCCCCCACATGCGCGTTGCGGATTCGCAAATGAATTTGGCTTTACCTACTCAGTTGATTGCTGAAGCTCGACCGTGCCTCACCGATTTTGGATGTGCGTGCCAACCCTGCCTGGCACATGAGAGGAACTTGGCTGATTCCCACCTATCGAATAGAGTAGGTAGAGTAACCATCGCTCTTCAAGCCAAAAGCGAGAAATTGTACAAAGAATTTGGCAACCTAACCGACAGAATCAAACAAATTGAGGTATCCTTATCAAAAATATTCAAAGCCCTGGGAGAACTACCAGGCGCTGTGGGCCATGGCTGAACATTAAAAGGTCCATGCAAATGCCTCCCTTTGGCGAATTCAAGCCACAGAAGCCACAGCCAGATTCTTCACCATGCTCCCATCAATCAACAGAGTGGTTTCTTGCTGCTTAATTTCAAGAGTATTAAAACTGGTTGGTGGTTTCTCCCCGCTATGAAGAATATAGTCAACCAACGGTGTGTCAGCAAACACATGCATAAACATTTGAAAACCACCTACCCGAAAAGGTCGGTGATTGAACATAGCGGACTCCAAACAATTCCTGGAAAGATTGCTGCCCCCTGCTGACCCGGATCCAATCAAATCCCGATGCCTTGTGAAGGGCTGCCTGGGTCCGAGCAGGGGCTGCACTGTGTCTGTTGTCGCTCAATTGTTGAGACGGGCATCCCTGAAAAAACACACAAACACCCCACGCGCATGCAAACATGCCACATTCATCCACATTCACAGTATATTTCCTACAGTATGCTACCTTATCCAAACATCTAAAGCTTGGTGCACCCCATGCATTGCATGTCGATACCTTTTTGTGCTGGCATGAGGGGAATGTGCAACAACCAAAAAACTGAGAGAGGTGAATGAACCTTGCTACATATCATAAGCCCTGCAACTTCTCCCATCTTTGTTTAATTAAGACATGTATCGCAAAGGTTTTGGATAACATCCTGGCAAAGTCGCAATGAAGGTGACTTTACCAGTTCCGAGGCACCACCAGCTTGGTTCCGTCGCCGGCCACGGCCTCACGTTGCGGACCGGTCAAGTGACACAACCTATCAGCGGGATTGCCTAGCGGGATCTCTGGTACCCTTGGTAGCCCTTGGTCTTTAGTTTGGATGACTCAAGGTACACCAGCACCAAAAAGTGATGAGCCAAGTCAAAAGCTACTTACCCGCTGGCACCAACCATCTGGTCTCTCCACCAGCGTCTTTTGACAAGTTTAAACGCTCACCAAATTACCATTATCTTATTATCTTTGGTGATTCTGGTTCCCTCTTGGCCCAAGTGATTTACCACCGGACTTGCACGGCTTGCCATGTTAGATCATGTTAGTGCCCCCACCACGGTGAGCTAGCATTACTCTAATGATCAACTGGATGCTCAATGGCTGCTGGTGTGAGCAATTGGATGGCTTCCCAACCGTTAACACCCCAAATATTTCGCTTTCTTGGTGGGCACAGGCATCCTATGGCTTCCTCATCTGAAACATTCCGAAGTGCACTCGCAAGTCAAGCATTATTTGAGCATGTCGCGAAAGGAAAAAACACACATGTGCAACATCTTCCAAACTTCATGGACTGCGATTTGCTACCCTGTGTCTGATGCCGTGATGGCTTCAGTCTACCAAGGCTCGCGCGAAAAGAAGTCCTCCAGAGGTTTGTGCCTGAAACGGGCCAGCGCTTCCACAGCAGAAGTTTGACAAAATACTTTGCTTTCACTAGGCTATCATGGAAGGTCCATACAGTGACAGTCATGTCCATGTTCTTTATGAGCCACCGCAAGTCTTTGAACATATAAATAAATAAATAAATAAATATATATATATATAGCTTATGATTCACCATCAACTGTGGACGGTTAATTGTGTGGTTATAAACTCTTCAAAGGTCAAAAATAGACCTCCCAGGGTCGAAGCAGGAAAGTGTCTTGCGGAGCACTGTGAGCAGCTAAGGCCAGCGATATCCATCGATCATGAGACCCAGCTTGGCCACATGAATCCACCGGACAAAATACTGAAAGCTGCTGGTGCCTCATTGGCTTTTGCTTGCTTATGCTAGTTAGTTTGATTATGTTTGATTAGCTATGCCATCATTGCAGGGGTCACCTTCAAGATTCGTTGGTTCTACCCCCCCTGTCTATCGATATCGACCGAGGTCCGCACATCTGCCAGCAAAAGCCGCATTTCTTTGGAGACGCCCTGGGAGTTTCAAGCAGCTTGGCTGAGCAACGAAAACACATAAGTGACAGCCATCATGGCCATCATAGTCCTTTGGATTAACTGCTACTTATACTAGTCAATTGGTGACATCAATCAATATCGTCCATGCTCAATTAATTCACACAAATTTGCTCATGGATTAATGGATTGAACGTAGGCCACGTTACTCCGCCTAAGCGTAGTCAGGATTCATCCAACCCAGCAACGCAAAGAAAACAAATCACGCAATGTAACTAACTATCCAATTGAGGCACGTGGATTGGCAGGCCACAAATGGACAGTTGGATCCTGGGACAACGAATTGTGTCTTGAATCAATCAGCTGATGGCCGATGCGGGAGAGTCCGTTCATCTAACATCGCCAGGTCTCAAGTATTAATCATTTCTCTTCCATGGCTGCGTCTTGCTTCGAAAACGGAGTGGTTTACGAACATCAAACATTTCAAATTCTTCCTTGCTGGTTACAGGGCATTCAACACATGATTAGCCAATAAGATACTGCAAAGCTCCGGTTTCACCTCAGGTTTTCCCTGCAGTCTGTGACGTCAAAGATGCGACTTCTCGAAGGGAACCACCTGCAAACCCCCCACCTCGGCGAATCGCGTGGTGGGCTCCACCAGCTTCAAGTTGTTCAATGATCCGCCAGGCACCTGAGAACCAGCGCAGGGGTAGATATCGCTTCTGCCGGTTTTAGTCAAATGGTGGTTTCTCAAAAAAAGGGCGCCCTCAAATCATCCTATATCAATGATTCTAAATAAACCAAGCAGTTTGGGGGTACTCCTATTTTGAGAAACTACCAAATCAGTACGGACCGGACAAAAAAGTTCCGTATTTATTTGAGGCCTTGTTTTTTTCGGATACGCATCACTCCAAGACAGCTTCATCAAAACTGTGTACTTGATATCTCTTTTAAAGATCCATGCCTTGTTTGTTTGGAACCATCTATGGTCGGGATACCCGTCGGGATCATGTAGCAACTTGCACTTTCTCTTGATAGTTTGTCACTGCTTAGGATGCGCCATGCCTATTTCGGTATGAGCAACGTACTGTATTGGTGGGGCCCTGTGATGCCATCCCGTGTCAAGCATCTCATTGCACATTGCAATCTCTACCGATTTTTCTGACTGGATGCCCATCCCCCGTGCGCACTCTGGCTCATTGCCATTGCTAGCAATGACAGTGATCCATTTAGCAAGCACTTATTGATCAGTCTGCTAACCGGTGGGTACGATTGTAGTTGCCCTCTGGCAACCGAGCTTAGCAATGAATAGTCCAGCATACAAGTAGATGACTTACCTGTTGAGAGAATGGTGATTGTCCGGCCAACTATGTCGGATTACCAGAGTTTTTTGCTCCTGTCTTCCACAAGTACTTTGGCTTCTGACAGTGACACTTAGAAAATCAGATCCTGGCTGGAAAAATGCTCATGATGGACATGTGAGAAAAGCGACAAGCTGCGCATTCGCTATGCCAATATTAACCTTCAGCACTATCAATTGCCAATATTTTCCATTAACAAGTGGCGGGTGGTTATAAGCCATCAAAAGCCATCCCGAAAAGAGAGGTTAGGTCTAAAATGAATTTAAAATTCCCAAAGAACCATTCATTCACTCAAATAACTAGATTGTACCGAATTGGGTTTGTCCATCTTTTATGTTCCCTGGTAGCTCTGGATGGTTGGGTACCACCATATTCTTGGATACCACCATGTGCTGGCCACCCCCCCAAGAAAAAAAAAGAACATCATTGCCGTAGGCTACTGTAGCCCACTTTTTGAAGGCTTAAACCTCTCTCTCTCGCAAGGTTTTGGGATGTTTTTGGGGGCCCATGGATACCCCCAACTATGAAGGAAGTTGCTTTGTCGCGGCCATGCCACGCATTGATCGTCCACTGCCAACTCCCGGGCCTGCAGCTCTCCGGTGAAAGGTTCAAGATCTTGTATAACAACAGGGGTATACAGGGATACTATCCACCATGGGCACTGTTGGATCCCAAATAATTCTAACTGATTCCAAATCATCATAACCTTTCTGAATTATTCTCTAATGATTTATTTGGATTGTTTGGGAATGTTTTGGAACTGTTTTGATTCTTTTGGCACTTTTTGGATTTGTTCTTAGCTTGTTGGGATGTTTTGGATTTTTGTGGTCTTTTTGGAACTGTTTGGAATGTTTGCATTTTTTGGGGGAATAGTTAGCAACATATTGGGTGAATTTAAGGCTAATTTTGGAACTATGCTGCGAACTTTGAGTGGTTTTTTGGTGATGACAGTGATGACGTTGAATGTTTTAGAACTTTTTTGGAATGATTGCGAATGTTCACACATTTTGAGGTGTTTTCTTAACTTTCTGGAATGAGAGCGTGCCGGAGCAATAGCATTTGAATTGTACCCTTCACAATAATACCCTTTACCTCACACATGACCAGATTCAGTGGGCCCGTTAAACTGTTTCTGCTGGATCCAGCAGCTACTAACCTCTTCTCTGTTGGGGATCAATTCGGGCTGGTCTATTGACATGGATCCACCAATCGTAGTGCAGAAATGGCCAACACACAAGGGGTGCAATGAGATATTGAGACAATAGACAAACTAAGAACGTATGAACGTACGAACAAATATATAGCTGTCATATGCATTGAACTAGCCAACATTGCAAACTTTTTGCTGAACTTACCAAGGCTTACGTCATAGTATATAGTGGTGAAGTTCAGCTCCGACTTGGAGCTGTTCTACCCATGCTGCGCCGCATCGTCATTCACGAAGCCAATTCTCTTCACTATCCTACCAGTGACTAAGAATCAAACACTGAAGTCTATCCTCAGCGATCCTCAAACTGGTTTCACCATGTTTCACCATGTTTCAACTTCAAACTCACTGTTGTGACTTGGAATTTGCCGTGGGTTTCTCCTCGGCCCCGGCCGCAAAGCGCCACGGGGGCAGGCTGCCGAACCGCCCATCCCCCAGCCTGCGGGAGCAAAGGCACCGCCTGAAGGGCGCCAGCTCCGGCACTTGCTGCAAGTGCTGTTGATTTGTTGTTTTTGGAATAAGGGTTTCCCCCAAATCTTACACTATACATATAATATTTATATATTTAGTATAAGGTTGGATGAATGTACTATCATTCATCATTTGAGGAAAAAAATATATATATATATATATATGTGAAATATATCTACATACATAATATTAATATTCATTTATAATAATATTGAATCGTCCAATATTCATCTTTTATAGTAAAAAACAACCACATCTTTAACTAAGGCACCCCGCATCCAACCATAACTTGGGGGTTCCCAATTCTAGGAAGCGCCTATTAGTTTGGGAGGAACCCCCCATGGTTCACAGGTACACGTCGCCTTGGCAGTGATGACTGCTGCCAAATGGGAACCTCGGAACTCGGCTCACAAAAACACAGGACACCTCCCACACCCCGTTTTGTCAGGGTTTGTCATGGTTCATGGTGGTCAACAAATGTCCAAGGTTCCCACTGATAATTCACACCATGTGCCTTGGTCAATCTCATCAATCTCCCTTGGAGTCTCCATTCTACTCACCGTCCAAGCTCCCGGACCAGAGTGTCCATTGGCGTGCCGTGCCTGCCACAGCACTGACCGCCCGCAAATGATACATATATGTGCGTGCATGTGTGTATATATTCTCAAAGGCCTTGGCATCACATGGAGTCATTGCTGGGCTCTGTGCTGTGTCCCTTTTGAGCTTTCAGCATGCTTCAGATTTGCCATGGAAAACTGCCCCCAGTTTAGGACCAACAGCAGGGACTACAGCTCTGGAGGCCAAGGAGGACAGTTGGGCCTCAGCACGTTGGATAGAGCACATCACTATGCCACTGGTGCGCTCCATGGTGGCCACAAAGACATATTCAACATTCTTCAACCCAGCATTTTCCACGTGTTGATGCGAAAAGCACAAAGAACTGGCTGGATAATTCACAAACTGAACTCCATGTGCTTGAAGGCTTAAACCACTACGATCATGAAACGCCAACGCCCCGTGGGCAGAATGGCTCTTCTGTCCAGTTCAATTTTCACAGCATGATGCCCGCTTCAAGGTCCAAGCCATCAACAATCATGGGAGGTGGTTGAATTACATTGAATCTCCCCGCGGGAAACAAACCTGGAGATTGAAAATCACCATTTATAATGGGAGCCACCATTAGGAAACCAGCCATAATTTATGGATTGTTTCAATCCCAGGTTGGTTTACCAAAGGGTATCATGATTTGCCCTTACCCTTCAGCTGAAAACTTCCCTCTGAGCGAAGTCTTATGGAAAAGTGGTGGGGCTTTTTTTCTGATTGATTTGAAACTTGCCAAATAGATACATAAATAAACAACTGCTAAATATAGAAATATATGCTCACAATATACAACAACTTTTAAGCACCAATTCACCGTACTAAATAGATTGGAAATAATCAGAATGACCATTTAAACAATATTAACCACCAATTTGTTAGGGGAACCCATCTTGAACATCGCCCTCAACATCAAAAATTCAACCAATCCACTTTAGCACATCCACCAACGCCAAGCCCCAGTCAAATCTCGTCAAAATTGGCCGCAAACTGAGCCTTTAGCAGTCTCAAACAGCTTATAGCGGGCCAATATCTTAGGAATCACCCCAAGCATTGCAATCATTGCCCAACCATTCTACAACTGCTGGGAAGAGTCTGCCAGCCGTCACAGCCAGCCACCCCTCTTGACAAGTCCGTCTCACCTTCTTCGCTGCCGGTTCTGAATCTTCTGGTGTCAACATTTCCTTCAAATGTCCCAGCCTCATGGCAACCCCCGAGCACAGCTGGCGCTATCTGAAAACTTGGGGCACGATACATTCCCGTGAGTCGCTCTCAGGTCACTCGTGGCAAGTGACATCTGGCGCACCACAGTTCCTCGAGACTTAGTTGCATCGAGTTCGAGTTACTATCTATTTTGAACGCTGGCATTTCCAAAAGTTCACACTGCCGGGAATGATGGCTAGTAGTCATGGGTAATGCTAACAACGATGGGAATAATGGCAACTATTTAAGTATTTATCATAAGTAATCATCATAAACCCACCGGGTCAGGCTGTTCTTAAAAGTGGGAAGGATGTGGTATGGCCATTTCGCCGTTGTCGACCTTGTTCCATCATACGAGCGGCTTGATCCACCGGTCTGAAGGCCATACGTGTTGGGACTCTAAGACGAAATCTGACGCGTTTGTCTGAAGAATACGGCCAGCACAAAAAAACAAGACAAACCAAAGCATTCACTGCTAATGGTCAAGCATTGAAACCAAATCCGACACATTGTTGAACATCGAATCTTGAGTATCAACAAAACACCACGCAGCAATAACTATAACCCCTTAAAACCATCATTACCCGTTACTAGCGGATTATTAGGTGGTTAAGCGTTAATTATCGTTACAGAAATTCACCTTTTTAACCGACCATCATTAACCAGCAATGGAGAATCAAACTGTAATCAACCGCCCACCAAAGTCACCGTAGTAATGCCTATTTAACCATAATAACATTTAACCAGTAAAACTGTAAAACTGTTTATGAAAACCTACCATTTATAATTACTGCTTTTTTAGCCCTTAATCAACCGTTAATTAACTATTAAGCAGCAATTTACAGTACAGTAGCCACCATTTGCCAGCGATTCGCCATGGACTTCTACACATTTTTCGAATGCCCAGGTGCAATCCGAAGCCAGTGACATCCGTGGCAGCATGAACCTACGAGCAGGGACGGGATAGAACCATATCAGAAGGGCCACGGATGGCATGACATGGCATGACTAGGTGCAAAATGGTACAAGCATCGCCGCCGACCTCTGAATCAGCTTGCGCCACCTCTGCAGCGACCTTGTTCAGCTGCAACCTGGGGCGTTGTGTGTTCGCCGAAAACATTTCCCGGCACCAATCAATGTTTGGGCCAAAAAGGGGTCTGATCAATGAGCGATTTCTCGTGATATCAAACTTTTGACCGCTGGTTTGCCTATAAAACATGGCGCTTCAAATCTCTTCAAGCTTCCATGTGACTTTGGTGACAATTTTTGAGGCCGAACGTTGCTGTAACGCTCCCTGCTCCAGCCGTTGGTCCAGCTGGGAGAGACATTGTCCCAAGACCTGATCCACCAGGGGCCCGGCAAAGTCTCTTGCAGTTGCTTTTTGGCATCGGCATCCAAGAGGCCTGGAGACCGGGGCGATGTCAGGGATGACCACATGATGATCACCCCCATATACACCATGCGAGCCAAACGATGGCCCAAGGAGGCCCAAGGGTAGGCGGCGCCTTGGCTTAAGCCAAAACAGCCCACCATCATCTCGATTGATCTCGATTCTGTTTTGATCCTTGAAACCGCCCTGACGTGCTATGACGTGCTGCTGACATCCAGGGGTCTGTTGCCCAAGGGTTGGCGCGTTGGATGCGCTTTTGGCACCTAGGCAGAAAAATGACTGCCTTTCGGATTTCAGGACTTGCAAGTGTCACTGGCATGACCTGGCTCGCAGGCCAGGGGTTCAAGCCAGCAATGACAACTCAAATTACTGTGCTCGCTTTCAAATGTCTGAGGCAAGATATCCAGCTTGGCACAAACCAGCTGGCAATGATACCATGGCTCAACGACAATTGCTGTAGCAGGCACTCAACCTGCTGGAACACTGGGTGAAAGCCGATGGATCTTTGTTGCAGTCATGGAAGCTTAAGAGGCAGTTGTCATAGCACTTGTCGCCACCAAACTTGGAGCCCAACGCCGTGTTCGGGGCATCTGCAGTGCTGTTCTTTGGGAACTTCACCGGAGCAATTGGTGCAAGAAAGCCACTGGTGTTGCTGCTCTCCCCTCCAAACATGCAGGCTGCGAGCACGCACAGAAACAACTGAAAGCACTTCACTGCCATGGCGTCGCAACTTCCAACAGATTCCGCTGGCGTTTGAGTTGTTTTATAAGTAACTTGGCTGGGGTTACCAGTTAGAGCTGAAAGCTTGAGTTTGAGCCAACTTTGCCCTGGATTGGACCAACTCTAAACAACTTCAACAACTCCCGAGCTGCCACGGTGAGGTTCCCTTCTGCAACATTCTCATTGCCCGGTCTCAAGTCGCAGGAGTTTGTCTTCATTCTTCTACCCCCCACCAAAAAATACGAACTCAAATGGGACTAAAAAGTCAAAAAGTATCGAATTGAAAATATCCAACTTTGATCCAAAATACAATGATCAAAATATTTTGATCTAAAAAAAGCCGACCAGAAATTCTAAATTTACCAAGATCCAAAATCAATCAACGCTGAACATCAGCTTCAACTTCAACCTTTACCTAACCCGCACTTGTCCCACAATGGTGACCTCTCTTCTGTGCGGTGCCGAGGATGCCCGTGCCAATCCTTGGACTAGTGCAGCCATGCACTCGTTCAGACCATCCAATCAAGCTACCCACCGGAACAAACATTCAGCAAGTTTGGTTCTTGCATGATTTCTCTTCGAGTAGTTTCTTCTTTCCATGTTTTTTCATGTAAAAAGTAAACATGTTATGTCCGAACCTGTTCCTGCACGCAATAAGAACCATCAATAACATATTAAAAAAATCCGGTGTGATTACATTTATGTACGCCTTTACGTCGGTATGTCCGTGTGTATGTGTGTGTGTGTGTGTGTGTGTGTGGTGTGTGTGTGTGTGTGTGAGAGCACCACCCGTCCCGAGGGATCATCATTTTCTCTCATCTGTTTCAATCATTTTCAATCACTGCAGGGGGCACAGGTGTGACTCTGGTTCCTGTGCCAACGAAGACGGCCAGAGATCACAGTGATATCAAAGGGAGACGTCCCTTTGACGTACCTGCTTTCAACCAGATGTGTCACCGATGGTTTCGCATATGGGTGTATCGCTGTCCGTGTTTCCACCAGCCGAAGCCGAGTGAAGCTGCCCACCGCACTGCTTAAGCTGTCCACTGCACCATGTACATGAACCAGGGAATACCTTTTCATCCTTCATATGCACCTTCATCCTCTCATCGCCAATTTGGCTTTCGTGTCTATCAGGGCACATCCGATGGGTCTTATCGATTACAATACTGGTAGCATGTGACCCATTCGGTCTTTCAAGTGTGTATTCAGGCCGAGATTCCGTCATGGTCCGGTCGTGATCTGGGGTCTTACCCCGGCGAAGGCTTATTCTCAACTGATCAGTCTGCGGACTTGTGTACCATGATTACCTGACCAGCAGGACAACTGGAGTGAGTACCACCTTGGATTCTAGTAGGCTTTTTGGAATTGAATTTCGAACACAACGACCAACAGGTCGCCTTCTCAATGATTAATGGATCCCATTGAAA
>VSDK01009193.1:862387-873657 GCA_009767595.1 Symbiodinium kawagutii | reverse complement strand
TTGTTCATGCATGTTGTCCGGTTAGCCATTTGCTGAGTTCTCAAAAGCTTTTTCAGTGAGACACTTCATCATGTGGGCACGTGTGGTCCGGGCCCGTCGTGACTTCCCAGATGTCCCTGACGATGCATCGATTCATGTTTGGAAGAATCAACATGCTAGCCCATGTCCACCGACCTTTGCCAATGACTACTTGGTCCTGTCAATCCTCCTCACCACGTTCTTCCGTGCGGCATATCCGGCCTTGAGAGTGCCGGAACATTACACCGCCCTGGGGGTATGTATTCACCGCCGGGCCATTGGAACTCTTCGCATGGACACATTGAAGAGACTTGTATCACATGCATTGTGGGAGAGGTTGGACATTTGGCACTCCACTCGCAATATGAGATTGCTGTACAATTCAAATGCCTGGGGAGCGCCCCCAGCCCCACAGCACATACCATATTGGTGGACCTTGGAAGACATGCTTCGGACTTACCCCAAAGACCGTGTGAACTTGGGTATGCAATGGGCCACGATGGAATTGGGCCAAGAAGCGATGGTCGGGTGGGAAATAGAAGACGTCTGGCGCCACGGACATGTGTTCACAGCTCCCTCAGGTACTGAGATGCACCATATCGAGTTGACGTTCGTAGCTGACCAGCCACCGCCCATCGGTCACCTCCGCACCAATTGACTCATCCAAGGTGGACACCGAGTGAATTTTCAGGTCAAAAAGACATTTTGCGCTTCGTCGCTTTGTGTGTGAGAGCACCACCCGTCCCGAGGGATCATCATTTTCTCTCATCTGTTTCAATCATTTTCAATCACTGCAGGGGGCACAGGTGTGACTCTGGTTCCTGTGCCAACGAAGACGGCCAGAGATCACAGTGATATCAAAGGGAGACGTCCCTTTGACGTACCTGCTTTCAACCAGATGTGTCACCGATGGTTTCGCATATGGGTGTATCGCTGTCCGTGTTTCCACCAGCCGAAGCCGAGTGAAGCTGCCCACCGCACTGCTTAAGCTGTCCACTGCACCATGTACATGAACCAGGGAATACCTTTTCATCCTTCATATGCACCTTCATCCTCTCACCGCCAATTTGGCTTTCGTGTCTATCAGGGCACATCCGATGGGTCTTATCGATTACAATACTGGTAGCATGTGACCCATTCGGTCTTTCAAGTGTGTGTGTGTGTGTGTGTGTGTGTGTGGGTGGTCTGTGCGCTTATGATGGATACATGGCCAGTTGGAATTTTACAAAAATACACATAAAACTATTTTCACATATATGTACAAACACGTCTCTGTGCAAATATGCGCATGTACGAATGTACATCCTTGGAATTGTATGGAAACTTAACTGGTTGGTGGTTTCAACCCCCCAGTGAACAAATAGTCAACCAACCGTTTCTTCAAAATCACTATATGGAAAATAAACATGTCAATCAAACCACCAACCAAAAAAGGTCGGCGATTGAAAGTCGCACACTCCGAACAATTCCAGGGATGATTGTTGCCCACTGCCGAACTGGATAGAAGTTGAATGAATTTTATGGAAACAACCAACAAGTTGCAAATGATTACTGTGAAAATCAAAAATACCGATCAAACAACTACAGGTAACCGACAATCTCATGCCTAAAGCATGCCCCGACCCTTTCTTGATGTCAAATCACAATGTAAACGCTGTTTGAAAAAAAGCATGCCTAAAGCATGCCTAAATCCAAAACACCATGGAACGCTGTTGGGAACCGCCAAACCCCAGACGGCTCGATACCCTTCACGATAGCAGATGCGCGAAAAACATGCACAGAGCCTCGCAAATTAGGAATGTGCCATGAGGTGGGAACCCTTCCAATGATTCCGATGTGCTCAGCACTATGTTGAACCCTTCAATGTCACATCGAAAAACATGGAATATCTTTGTGAGACACTATGTGATAGGCACATACAGCTGTGATTCGTGTATCTGTCATTATCTCGGGTTGCAAGAAACATATGAAATATGAAAAGGCATTCGCCTGCGATTTGCCCAAGAGACAAGCCAGTGATCAGACGACCCACTCAACATTAGCGAATGGCAAGAAATCAAAAAACCATACTAAACGCTACACTAGCATGATGATTGGTTGTTCCAAGGGTTGCCTGAGAAACATGTGAATTCCAATGGTATTGGGCAATCAAACTGGTCACGCTCAAAAACAATGGCGTTTCTGGAGGTGGTTTCTAAATCTATGGAGTTCGCCTGCGATTCACGAAAAAGGCACGCTTTCCAGAAGTGGCGTTTCATATGGTATTTGCAACGTTTTAGAGCGATTTGCCCAAATGAGGCACGAGATAGTCATTTGCCTGTAACAAGTAGTTGTTAAACATTTGTCGGTTACTTTGCTCTATCATGAACCACTATTAACCATTATTAACCAATACTAACCATTATCAACCATTATATTAACCACTACTAAGCAATATCAACCACTATTAATTATTGATCACTAGCCATTAACCACCATCAACCGTTGTTAAACCAGTATTGTTGGTTACCATTACTCACCATTAATTATAAGCATTATTAACCGTTATTAACCATGATTAACAACCATTATTAACCACTATTAGCCATTATTAACCACCATCATTAACTAGCCATTACTAACTATGATGAAGCCAAGAAATATCCACCAACCTTCCTTCACCTTCGGCCCTCCCAGCCCAGGCACGGCTTGGTCAGGACCAAGCTGTCCCCGGCCATCAGCGCATTGTTGCGCCACACCTGACTCGCGCCAAGGCGCGGATCAGCGAATTGCGCCAATGCCAGGCTGGTTCTATAAGATCTTTAGCTGGGTGGGTGGTGGTTTTAACCCATGGTTGAGCAGTGGTTCATGATCTATGTGGTTGCTTCTCTCCTAGTTAATGATGGTTCATAATGGTTACTTTAATGATTATACTGGCTGATCATACACTAGTTGGTTGTTTCTCAAAACAGGGGACCCCCAAAAATGGTTGGCTTATTGCTATACATGGTCAATATTGGATGATTGGGGGGGTCCCCTATTCTATGGAAACTTAACTGGTTGGTGGTTTCAACCCTTATGAAGAATATGAGTCAACCAACCATTTGTTAGTAATCCCTAGGGGAAATATAAATGTTTGAAACCACCAACCAAATATCTATACGAAGTAACCGGCAAATAGAATATGATCCAAAATATCAAACTAGAATTGTATGTGATCTATATGGCTAAAATGTTTCAACCTGTGATTACAGTAAAAAGATTGGTTTTACGAACCATTCGTGAGGTTTAGCACAATTAAACAATCGCATGGGTGATGGTAAGGGTCATGACCATCAGGAATCGTCGTGTAAGTCTGATAAACCAACCCGTTTCACCTGAATCTATCCCCCGCACACGTTTCGCATGGCAGCTTTCCCCCAAAACCCAGGCCTTCTTTGGATGCACCACGCCTGGCTGTCGGATCGTGTAGCTGTGATGGGTGTCAGTAATGCCGATTATTTTTCTGCCTGCGGGGACCGAGGCTCAGGGGCAGGGAACCAGTTATTCCGATTAGATACCCTAAAACAATTCTTCTCCTGCCCTGATCCCAAGAAAAGGATGCACTTTGTGGTGTTTCAGGCCCGAGCATCTCACCAAAGAGTTGCCATTCACCCGGAAAAAAACACGCTCTTTCGGAGATCATCATCCGCCTCCATGTGTGCTGAAAAACCTGGGGACCTGTAGGATTCCACCACGGTTGCAGCATGTTATACCAGTACTCATCCTTGGATCATACCCAGCAGCTGATCATGGCATGATGATGGCCGATGATGGCTGCCGATGATGGCATGCTGGGCATGTCCAGCTCCCCTGGCCCGGTGGAAGCGCCGACCTATGACCGCCAGGCCGTACTTGGGCTCCAAGTCCTCCACGGTGTGTCCTCCCAGGATGCTCACCTGGCCCAGGAAGAAACTCAGGCAATGGTGATGTGGGTGACCCGTAAGGTGATCATGATGATGGTCATCATGATGATGATGATGATGATGATGAGGAGGAGGAGGAGGATGACGATGATCGTGATGAGGATTGTGATGATTGTGATGATGATTGTGATAATTGTGATTGACCTTCACTATTCGATTTTGTAGGCATTCCATGGCATTCGCTCAGCCGCTTCAACAAGGTACAATGGTTGTGGATCCCCTAGGCTCACCTTGGCTTCTGCGCACTTCTCCTGGCCTCAGGTGCATCGCACATGGGTGAAGCAGCAATGGCTGTGAACATCTGGCTGTGAGCAACTGCAGTTTTGCATCATGGTAGCCAACGGCTAGATGTAGAAAATTGGCTTTTGCCCAGGGGAAGTGGGAATAATCACATGCTTCTCTTTGTAAACTTTGGCAGGGATATGGATACAACAATCAATGGCCCTGGCATGCCCTGGCAATATCTGCGGGGCACGGAGGATCGCTGATCCTGAGAGGCTTTGCAACCGCCCATTCTTGGAGTGTCTGGCGCGTGTTTGAAGTTGTTGCTCTATGAAGGTTACCTGTATTGTCAGCAAGACATATGCTTCAAGCCTTTGCCCTGACCAAGCTAGGAGAATACTGTTCGGTTTTGTGGTTAGAGTTTATCTGCCTCAGCCTTCTTATGCTGAAGGTATACGATCTACACCTGGATGATCTCGATGAGAATCCAAAGAATTCATCCGGAAAGCGATCTCCGATGACAGTGATCAACCACTCTGCAAGTTGTGATCTGCTGGGCAACGAGTGGTCTCCATGTCCAGCACTGATGAAACTGCTGACGCCCTGAGTACCTGGCCTCCCTTCAGGATCCTGGCAGAAAATCAAATGAATCAAATCACTGCCTGGGTATATCGGCGCCATCGCCGCAACCGTTCCAAATGAACTGATCATGTTTCAGTAGAGGCCACACAAAAAATCTATCAAACCAACATAGCCCCCCTTGGAAATACACATGGGAAACGAACCATTTGGGTGGTCACACCATGGATTTGACGCGAAGCTTTGGAAAGACTGCGCGGGGCCCCGAAGGCCTTGCCAAAACCGATGGTGGCAGCCGATTTGATGGAAAACCCACCTCGAACACGGCTGAGTCAGCAGCGAAACAAAAAGAGTTGCGCAAAGAATGACAGGTTCACACTTCACACAAAAAACAGATCAAATCAAATTCAAATATGGTTCACATGAAGTATGTTAAATTATCTTCAGGAATTTAGCTATTTAGGTTATAAATACCATGAAACAAAGGAAACCTTTTAATCTTGATTATGTTGAATCCACATGCTCAAAAACGGCCCAGGATGGTATACCATGTGATCTGCACCTCAAATCTAAGCCACACGCGATATTCATGGCAAAGATGGGCTTGGCGCCCATGGCATACCTGCGCGACCAGTGCATCCATCTCTGGTGGTCCCCGCAACCATCCGCAGCTATGGTCATTTGAATAGAGAAACCAACCAGCTATAAGGGTACAACATGTTTGGACAGACCCATGTACACTCTGGCAAACTAACCTAGTTGCGTGAAAAATCTACCAGGCATAATGGTCTATCCAAAAACAATGGATGGTTTCCGGCTTCATCTACCTTCCAGGTTTGTTTGCCAAAGTGTAACGGCTATGGGAACTTTAGAAATCAACAAATGTTTGCGGAGCAAACAGATCAATCGATTGTTCATCATGCATTACAAAACGCGGCAGTTGGGCTGACGTTGTCCGACATTCTCCATGACATATCAAACCATCGTCCAACAATGTCCAACATGTCCAATCAAGATCTCGGGAAAAATGATCACTGGGACAAAGCCCATCTATATGGTATCAAAGAGCTAGTTATCCCCAAAACAAATCTATAGCCAGCAGTCCCAGCAGTAGTACCAACCTATCATCTACCAGTACGGTTAGTTACCCCATGAAATATCTAGGTCTAGAACCAGCAGTAGTACCAACATGTACCAACCTATCCTGACCCTCATGACCCATCTCTATAAGCCACCTATCAAGGGTACCTCCCCAGGACCTGCACACGCAGCCACCGGCCCCCGTCGAAGGGCAGGGCACACGTCGGACAGCGCGTTGGCCGCGGCGATGCCGCCGAAGACCTGGCCATGGTCCCAGGAAGCCCATCCACCACTTATTTCTCTGGAAAAATCGCGATGTTTTGGAAATGGCTATGGGTCAATATTAGCCATCAGTTCTTGTATAAAAAAACAACCATTTGATAGGGAAACCAATGGTTAATGATGGGGAACCAGGGGTACAGGGTTCTGACTCACAGCCAAATACCAACGGAAAAATCTAGGGACATGGCTGATTAGCTTTATAAATGGTTCACCTTTAAAACCCAGGGAAATAGATAAAACAGCTGGTTAGCTGCTTTTTCCCATCCCCCCCAAAAAAATAGATGGTAAACACTATATGGTTTACCCATGAAAAAGTGGGTTTTGCTTGGTGGCCGATCCCCTGCTAAAACTTCATTGGGTACATCGTAAATCCGTCTAGTCCCCAAAACATGGCTAATAATAGTTAATGGTGGTTGGTTGACGATGGGTGAAAGGAAAGCCTCAATGATGGTTTGGGTGAACGACGGGTTTTGAATCAAGGGTAAATGAATGGGCAATGAGTTGGTTCTGTAGATGGGAAACGGTGGGTTGAATGACGGTATATGATGCTTGGTAATGGTTGATGGTTAATAATGCCTCAGTATTCAGTATGAATCATGGTTAAATGTGATCAATGATGGGTAAGGATGGTCGAGGATGGACTATCATGTTTGATAGCTGCGAATCAATAATGGTTGCTGACAAGTCCTCCGGCTAGTAGTCGCGAATAGTTGCTTAGGAATAGCCAATGGTTAACCACAATGAAGAGAATGGTCAATAATTAGCAACGATCCTTGCTACAAGCATCGCAGTAATAATTATGATAATTGCAAGCCAATTGTTAATAGAAGGGTTCAAGCACCATGAATTAAGACTTATCTATTAGGTATCAGTGACTTATCAATCAATATCAAGAGTGTGGCCCATCAAAGACCACAATTAACCACTGTGAAGCATTCTGAGCCGTCAGTGACTATTTTCCAGAACTAAAGATCAACCACCATCAGTTTCTTTGACCATTCTTAACGGTCATGCCACCAGTGACCAACACCACTATATCCACTAAGCATGATCAACCAATGCGAGTTCTCAGACCGTTGACCATTGTCAGCCTAAACCAATATATGGCTGTGGGTCAAAACCCTGTACCCCTGGTTCCTCATTATTAACCATTGTTTTTCCGTTCATACCCTCATTATTGGTTGGTTAATATTGATCCATAGCCATATAATCGACCATCATTAATCATAAATGACGCGCCAAACCTTGCCAACAACACGTGGCTTCCGAGGAGAGCAACTGGCTTAACTGGTCGGTGGTTGAACCACCCCTATGCAAAATATTCGTCAACCAACCAATTGTTGTTAACATTTAATAACCACTCGGGAAAATAAAACATGTTTGAAACCACCAGCCAGTTAAGCATGTCGATTAATCTGAAACAACAATGAATTCCTAAGAAATGATAGAAATGTAGAAACGGAATAATGAAATGGGCTTACACGCCAAGCTGTCATCCCCTCGATTCAGTCCCCAGTGATTGTTACTTGCAGGGGTTGGGAATAGAAGTGGGATCCTACTAGCCATCATCAACCAATACTAGCAAGGATTCACAGCTGTTACTCATGATCCGCCACGATCAGCCACTCCAAAGCACTAGCCAATGCATCGCCAGCCAACGGCTATGAATCAACAACCACTCGCACCCACGAGTTCTGAATCATCACCAACCACTCTCAACCACCACCAGTTCTTACCTTGCTCAACCACCAGTGCCCATTGCCACCCACCATTGTGACCTACCACGACCCGGACCATGGACCTCCCAGCATGGCCACACCGGCCGCACCCGCCTCCGGCTCGTCCACAATGGGCGTGAAGAAATCCAAGGTGCCCACGATGGCGATCTCGTCACTGACCTGCAGGTGACCGGGCCGCTGGATCGCGCATCTTCAACCGGTGAAAGGTTGGATGGATGATGGGTGAAATTCATCCGTTGAAGATCTGTATTCACGATATTTCAGAATCCATGGGATGATGATTTTGGATGATCTTCCATTTGTATCTTTGACCATTTGAAATTGAACTAAAAGCACGTGAAATCAGCGTAAACATCATAAACTATTTCCTTGGGGGCCCCAGCTGTTCAGGCAATCCATGTCACTTCCTCATGCCGATTGATCCAGTACTCTTTCCGGAGGTTGTGACCCTTCATGGTCGATACTCATGGCTGGTCGTTTCACAGTGGTGGCTCCAAATCATTAAGCCCACCGCCTGAAAAGTGAAAGGATGATCTGTCAGTCTGCTTGCTGCTTGAGTTCTCAAAAAAATTGGGAGAGAACACTTGTGTTGGGATTGCATGTTATGAGATGTTATGTTGACTTGGGACTGCTGCATACATTTTTACAGCAACGACAACCACGGACAACCAGAACACTTGATTTCCAGCAGTTGTTGTTTCAATGTTTAATCATATTTTTCATGTCCACTTTGCATGCGCACCACCCATCGCCACGGCACCCCCCGTTGCCTTGTACACGCAGGCATCCTCATTGGATCTGCCCAGGCCTGCCAAGACCTGGCAGGTGCGAATGCTGTGGGGGCGACCATCAACATGGCCCGGCTGTGGCTCAGTATAAATCAACCAACTTTCATGGGAGAAAACAATGGTTAATGATGGGGAAACATAGAGGAACAGGGGCTTTTTACTTATATATGTATATATATATATGTTTTTGTGTTTTTTGTTTATTTAATTATTTATTTATATATTCATTCATTCATTCATTCATTCATTCATTCATTCATTCATTCATTCATTCATTCATTCATTCATTCATTCATTCATTCATTCATTTATTTATGATATATATATATATAAATTCTGCTGCAAAATATATCTGTCTTGGATCGGTTGAGGGCCTGACATCATGATTTCAACCGTTGTTGTTCTTCTATGTTCACCGATATTTCCATTCAGCGGCGGGCCAGTGGGCACTTGTGGCATGGAACGGGACCACACATGTACCTGTCCACAATTGAAAACAAGTGTCTCAGAACATCCCCGCTCACGTAGGTCTGTCCAAAAGTGGTGCAGTTATGTTCCCTGATGTTCCCTGTTAGGTCATGAACTTGGATGGCTAGTACCACCATTCATGGACAAGCCTAAATGGTACCCCATGTGTCCTGGCCCGTGACGTGGCTAGCTGCCAGCTACCGCATTCTGCGTACAGTGTGGCCACACCAAAGGCCATCCCTCCCTGCCCCTCCAAGTGAACCACGGAAAAATGGCCGTGCGCACAAACATTCCCATCAAACCCTGTCCAACCATTGCACAATCCTATGAAATTCATTCAGATTCTGGAGTTTCTACATGTTTCTACGATGGATACCCCATCCCACCGTACAGTTCACAAAATCCTGTAGCGGATTCGACTGATCCAACCCCCAAGCAATTCTCCACACCCAAAGCTGCGTTATTCAACGAGTCAAGCGACGTTGGGATCCACCACTGTTCCGCTCACGGCCTAGGCCAGCACAACGGATGCGAATTGATCTCCTTGAAATGGTCAGAAACCATCACCATCCAACGAAGCAGAACGAACCTTCCAAATGATTTTTCATTTTTTCTCCATTTTTCTCCCAGAAAAAGCCTCTCCCAATCTGATTTGCACCAGGTCGTTACACTTCCTTCCAGTTCCAGCGCAGCATTTTCATGTCGCACCAGGTCGTCGCGGCTCAAATGAACTTCTTCTTGTCCAGCCTGGGACCTACCAACAGCTTGGCACAGGCCATGCCCATGAATCCCAAGGCGCTGAAGATGGTGATGTCGCTCCGCAAGGACCTAGCGGCTGGGTGGAACCAGGGGCGACCTGGACCTCTGAAGTTGTTGATTGAACGAATGCCCAAACAAAAATTTGCTTAGTGCAAAGTCAATAATTAGCACAATGATTTTGACAATATGGGTGTGCTAGTAGTATTTCAAAAGCATCCGCAGCAGATTGGCAACGGCCCTATGAAGTCAGATTGAAAGCGAATACCATGGGCCATCGCAGTAGCCGAGCCCAGAAAAGCTGTTGGAAGATTCATTTTGGAGTAGCCTGGACGCGTGTTGGTCGAACTCGCCATCTGTTTGGCTGGCTGATTGATACCATCGAACTGTGCCTGACATGTGATGTGTACCGAAATGTTGATGCCATTACTTTGCAGTGTCTCCTGGTTCGTCAGCTCACACCTACATCTCCCGAGCGACTGATATCCACATCCACCATCATCCACCACGACTCTGACCACCCGAAAGTATCTCCAAGGCACGACTTCACATGCAAGTCGAAGGCCTTCTGATCCACCAATTCCTGAGCCGCCCGAGCTCAAACTGCACAGGTTGGAGGCAAGTTGCATCAACCACCAACTCAAAACATCAATTTGGAAAGAACCAGGGTCATTCTTGTTCAACAAGGATCCTTCCTAGATCAGGCCGCAGGCATAATCAAATCGATTGTGGGTTTTTCGGCGTATCGAAACAATTCAATTTCCCAAGTTGCTTCAAAGCATCAGTTCTGGTGCTCCCATCACCCACCAAGTCTACCTTTGACCCAGCGGCCCCACGCGGCCCCCATCCCCAGCCTCCTTCATAATCCACTTGGTACTGGTGGTGGTGGTCCCCTTCTGCTTCTGCTGTTCTGCGATCTGCCTGGGCTGTTCACCAAGTTGGACCTACAAAGCACTTGCACACACACACACACACACACCCACACACCAACTATGCACTTACCGTACATGCAAAGCACGTGCATTCTGAAATTCTGCCCGTGTTGGAGTCACAACCCCGCAGCTGCCATCCACAAGCAAGAACGAGCAGTCACGTTTTCCTGCGAAGACAAGAAATCCTTGTGCCTAAAGAAAGGCCGGCAAACGACGTGTGAACACGAGTGCACCTGAGAATCATGCCATGGAACCGCTGGGGGGCAAATCATGAGACATCAACACTGGTTCAAAATCAACAAGATTTTTATGTTGGCCCCAGACCTTTAAAGAAATCTTCAAGATTCCAGATGCCACGTGTTCCCACCATTGCCGTGGGTTCATTTTCTTGGTCAAAACATCTGCCAACTGCTTGTCAGTTGGCAGCCAGTGCAGCGGCACTCGCATTGGCTTTTTTTGTCG
>VSDK01009193.1:827654-862292 GCA_009767595.1 Symbiodinium kawagutii | reverse complement strand
TCCCTTCCTTAGCTGCTGCCGCATGGCAGCGAGATCCAGCGCAAGACGGCGTTCGGCAGGTGGCTTCGGAACTCCATCCTTATGGATGTGATCATAAAGTGACTTGCAATCTGTGAAGAGGTGCATCGGGATGGCTTGCTGCGCCACTTCCGGGTCAGCCATCTTGCCATAGAGGAAACTCATCAAGAGTCCACGAATGTACACCCCATCTTCCATCGCCTCGCCACACGCCATCGTCTCACCAGCAAATGTACTCCGGCAAATCCTCGCAGAAGCACGGCTCTTCCAGTCAATCATGCTCACGTTGACTGATTGGGCATTCATCACATCGTTGTCTGCGATGAAGAGCAACGTCGCCAGTTGAGAAGCTTTACGAAAGCTTCCATCCCACTCCATGTCACCAGGTCGTTCTCCTTCGAGATGTGCATTGGCCCAAGCTGCGTCATGGAAACATAGTATGCACAATTGCTTCTCATCGATCTTCTTCAGCTTCAGGCCATTGTCCTGGTACTTCCTGGCGATGTCGACCGTGCTGTTCGTCCACTTGATGTCCTTCACAGTGGGCTTGTTCTGGGCCCTCTGTGCCTGCGCCACCATGAACTGTATGTCAGGGCGCGTTTGTTTCGCTAGCCATGATAAGCACCCAACCACAGAACGATTTTGGTTGATCGTGTCCAAACCAACTTCGTCCTCCTCATTGTTGTGGGCTGGGACTTTGACCTTCTCGAGGCGCGATTTCACATAGTTCGTCTGCCTAATGTTGACCTCGTCTTCCCCGATGTCATACTCGCAGCCAACATAGTCAAAGTGGTCTTTCTCCCAATCATCGATTGGAAAGCGGCTGTTGAGCTCCTTCTTGACTTTCTCATGGATGTTCTTCTCAGCCATGACCATCAGGTCGTCAACATGGGTGAGGATGAGTCCGCACACACACTTTTCGCCCTCGCCACACCGTTCTCGCATGATCTGGAAAACGCAAGGGTCGATGTCGTTCTGGGTGATGTAGTAGTTGTTGCCACCCTCTGCGAACTTGATCTCGTTCATCTCACGCGACAAACGTAGCCACCACAGCTTCGGTGAAGTTGAAAGGCCGAAGACCCCCTTCACAATCTCAATGAGTTGATCCGGATGGAGTCCTGGTAGCCCACGGACTGGCTGCTTGAAGTAAAGTTGCCGTGGCGCTTCTTCTCCATTCAGAAACGCTGCTCGGATGTCGCCGATGCATATAGCCCAGCTCCTTATCAGGGCTACCTGCAATGCCAGTAGTATGCTCAACCTACTGGCAGTAGGGGCATCGACATCCATGTCTGCAATGCCCAAGTCAGGATCCCGTTGGCCACCAACACAAAGTCTGGACTTCGGTTTGCATGGGACCGAATCATCAATCTTTCTTCGGGATCGGTTTTTGTCTCTATACAGGAAGCGAGCTGGTAGTACTCGTTCGGCAGGTACATTGTTCCTCACTTCTTCGCTTTCCTGGATGGACAAGGGTCTCACTGCACCAAAGTCAAGGTGTTCTTGCCATTGTTTGGCCTCAGCTTCTTTGTAGAGGTGGCGTTCGTCCTCCGGGATGAGGTTCCAAGGGATCTCTTTCTCCAAGGCTTTCTCGAGGGCTTCAGGAGTATTCATCTTCCTGACTAAGAAAGTAGACTTCGGGATCTCCTTCTCATCCTTCCGCTTGAAACACGCTGGTAGATCATCCAGCGATTGCACTTGTCTTGCTACCCGCTTCAGCCTCTGGTTCTCTGCATAGGCTTCCTTCCGCTTCTCAGCTCTGGCTGGGGCTTCAAACTCCATGGGCTGGTCCTCAAGGATGAAACGTTCCATGGTCTCATCATCAACTTCCAACTCGGCCATGGGTAGTTCGATGTCATCCTGGGTACCAACTGCAGCTTCTCCGGGCCGATTCTCTCCGGTGGTGTCCACAAAGTCATCTCGATCATCATTGATGACATCACTGACTTCCTTGAGAGCGGCTCGAATGCGAAGGACTTCAGACACTTCATCGTGTTCTGCTGGTCGCAAGTGCTCTGGTGCTGCTAAAATGCATCGTCCTCCTCTTGCCAGCCAGTAATTCTGGCCCTCCTTGCCTATGATGGCTGCTGGCCCCAACCACATCACATTGTTTTGTTTTCCTTTGCGACGGTTGAGCCTGTAGTAGTACACCATGTCACCTGGGTGGTACTCTTTTGGCTTGACACGTGTTTTGTGCGCGATGGCATTCTTGATGGCTGAAGATGCTTGGACCTCGAAGAATGCTATCCTGGCCCCATTGCGAAGTGCATACTTCCTTGCCATCCTACCCTCCGGAGTGACGGCATGCAGAGCACTAAGTTCATGAGGAGCATCTTCTGGGTCTGGAACATTCCTCCCATTGGTGCCAAAGACCCATTGTCTTGGGCTGAAACCAGAACGGTTTCGAAGGGAGTTGCGAGCATCGTTCACAGCACTGATTGCTTCTGCAACGTCGGCATCCATCACCGACTCGGCCACGCACAACTTCTCCCAGCAGTTTTTCCAACTCGCACCATAGCGCTCGGCAATGCCATTTTGCCAATGTGCTTGTCCTGCAGCAGCTCTCAAGCCCATCCCCAAGTCTGAGGTGAGGTCGGCAAAGCTATCTGCGAAAGCAGTGTCAAGGTCCAGGACCAGTCTTCCTGGAGTTCCGGCCCAATTCACCCAGTACTTGATAAAGGTCTTGGAAACGGTGTCTGCTTTCCGGTTCTTCAAGGGAGCAACCACCTGGTACGAAGATCCAATGTCCACCATGTTCAAGGCCAAGTGCCCTTGAGATTCAACCGTGTCCAGATATATAATATCTATGCAGACTGCTTCATTCCAATCCAGCAAAGCTGCAGGTTTAGCAACTGGATGAAGTGGTGGTTTGACACATTTCTCGCATGCTCTGCAACGCAAGCCCTGAGCCGCTTCAAGCACAGCTTGCGATGCACCACTCAGTCGAAGGTGCTTGACCAATTCCCTGTTAGGAATGTGTCCCAAATTTTGGTGTAGTCGCTTCAGTGCTCCGGCAATGGGTCCACTCACTGGAGCTTGGAAGGTGATGTCTTTGGCCCCACCAAAGCCTTTCGGTTCACAGCCCACCTTTGTCCCAGGCTCTTCTTTGACTTTGATCTCCTCGCTGCCGGCAGCTTCCATGAAAACATGCTGCTTCCCGATCTCATCCATCACTTTGACAACGGCTTTGCCAAAATCGGGAGGGTAAGCTGCCGTTCGCGAGGTTTCTGACCCTTGTACTCGTCGATGTTCATGGTCCTCTTCACATCGGCCCCCCAAAGCTTCACTGAACTTCGGATGGGTGACCATCAACCGCATCGGCTTCCGCAAAGGAGCTTCTCCATCTCGACTTCGAAGACCATAGCGACACATGTCGAAGTCGACCAAATGGACATTGTCATCTCCATACCATTTCGAAAGGAGTTGTTCTTGCCAAATCGCACTTGTCCTGGGGTTCTCGACGACCACGTGAGCTCCTCGACTGATTTGTCTCCACATGATCTCATCCACAAGCCGTAGGAAGACACGTTCTCGTCGGCGAAGTCGTCGGAGTGTCTGTTTGTCGTGGTTCAAGTTGGAAAAGCCACACCAATGCGTGCAAGGCGGTGCGATCCATACCAACCTAGGTTTCTCAACTTCGATAGTGTGGACAACTTGCTGCTGGACCTGCGGATCCCGTAGGTCATCTCCAAAACGTAGGTCTCGAGGACGAAGCACCCCTTGCTTAGCAGCAGCAAAGGCTTCACTTATCACACACTCTCCTGCAAAGAGTTCGAAACAAGCCGGAGTGGCATGCTTCGGTTGGAACACTGCCCACAAATCACTCACGGGCTCGACCAAGACTTCTTCAGCAAGATTACCAACAGCCAGCATGCAAGTGAAAAGCACGTTGGCGACACTCTTGGACATCCCAATGATCTTCTTCTTGGTGGACTGGTTTCGAATTTTGCGTCTGCGAATTCCCTCCAAGGCACGTTGCTTAGGTGTCTTGGTCTTGCTTTCGTGGCCCCGCTCCGTCATATCATCGGAGCTGCCCACGTCATAGTTGCCATCCTCAACGTCGATCACATAGTCCTTGCCATCTCCGGAGTCAAGGTCATAGTTGTTGCCCTTCTCGGAGTACCCCTCATAGTTGGCACCCTTCTCGCCCACAACCTCATAGCCATCCCCCACGTCACCAACTCGTTCTTGGTCTGCATGAGTTGGTGTTCCACCAGAAGATAGCCGTGTCATCAGCGCGTGCCATAGCCCCCGCTTGGAGCCATCTTGTACTTGTCCTTCATCATCGCCAGCTCGGTCTGGAGTTGGACGTACTTCTTGCGCTCCTCCTCGTCCATCTCGGGAGCCATGTCGTCGCTCTCGTCCACGTCCACCGGCTCCGGGCTGCGCTTCCCCGAGACCTTCTTCTTCGGAGCGGCTCCTTTCACACGGTGGGTCGCCCTGCTTGATTCCGAGGATGAAGTCCAATTGATCACCTCCATCTCGGGCGGCTTCGTGGTTGCCTTGACTTCCGGGTCGTCCTTCCGCTTGGGCATCTTCGGAATCTTGGACTTGACATTCTTCAGTCGTTCCAGCTCGTCCTTGGCCCATGTGCTGAAACGAATCAATTCCGGACTCGAGTTGCCGTTGCTCTCCACTTCCTTCACCGACCATTCCATGTAATTCACCGGCACCTCGCTGTAGAGCCACCCCTTGTAGGAGCCGAACGGCACGACATTGTCGGAGGCTTGCTGCAAGCTTTCGCGCAGCATCCGCATCAACAAGCCCCGTGTCGGCCTCGGTGGCAGGCTGAGGTTCTCCTTCACGGCCTTCTCGGTCAACTCCTCCAACGACATCTGCGACAGTCCACGCAACTTCGGATCGACCTCCTTCTTGGGCAACATCTCCTTCCTCTGCTCGATGAGAGTTGCACGTAGCTCTGGCACTGTCCACTTGGGATGTACGATCACTCCCATCTGCAGCAACTCGTGGGTCAACTCGTCCTTTCGCATCTTCCATGGCGAAGGGAGAACGGACTGGGACATCAGCGGTCGCGAGATCCACACTGGTTCCCCTTGGTTGCTTTCTCGCAAAACGGCTGCGACCAATCCACAGACCATGTTGTCCAATGAGTTGCTGCTCTGTTTCGGACATGTGCTTCCATGACGAAAACTGAAGAGGTTGAAGAAAAATGCCATCACCACTGCATGGAACTGTGTCAACATAACATAGATCATCCAAGGCATTCATGAGATCATTCTTGAGCTGGATTTTGGGGGTTTGCCATCTGCTCGGATCAAAATGAAATTTCCTGGGCACCACATGAATCCTAACGAAGAAGTTGGGGGTCTCAATCCAAAAGTCACGACTTTGTGCAGCATGAGTCCACCATTGATGGAATGCGACTGGCGACAGCTTCTCAGCAGTGAGCATGTTGCGAACTTCCATGGAAATTTTCTTGGGATAAAACAAAGTGGTTGTGTCACATTCACACTGAATCTCTGCATTCCCGGTGTCGGCCGCAGCTGTCATGTATGCACCACAGGCATGAAATCGTACCTCAGGGTCCATTCCCCAGGCGGCATCCTCGATTGGGATGCGAGCCAAATTCAGTTCACCTTCGAACTGAGCAACATCAACGGTGGGGTGGCCTGTTGGAGAAGTTCCCAATTGCAGTGCTTTCACTGACAGCTTCTCAAAGTCGGCCACACCGTCACCCAAGCTGTAAACCATCCCAAGCTTCGCCAGGACACTGCGACTGAAGAGCAGTGGCACCTTGCATGCCACAATGGAGATCTTCACGGCAAAGACCTTCCCATGGATCCCACACTTGGCCCAAATGCTGAAGTGACTTTCGTGGATCCTAGACGCCCCAAACTTGAACTTCTCGTGCTCTTCAACCACATCGATGGGGATGCCGTAGGACTCCGCAACCTCGCAGTAATGCTCAAACCATTGGTGCCCAGCCACACTACGTGAACATGCTGTGTCCGCTATGGCCTCCAACTGCATGTCCTCTTCCTTGTCGCCATAGCCGGTCATGTAGACGTGGCATAGTTGGACACTCTTTGGATTTCCCTCTTTTCGCAAGCCACTGGTTGGCTTCTGTCCTTTCAAAGGACACTCTGGGTCACGATGCCAGTGGCCCTTCCTCTTGCACGCAGCGCAATAGCTGCGCAGCTTTGCTTCTCGAAGACGAGCTTCAGCTTTCTTCTTCGCATCGTCCTTGTCATAGCCCCGGCCTTTGATGGCCTCTCGGTAGCGCGACTTCGCATCCTGGTAGGCCATGAACGCATCGTGGTACCCCGAAGCGATCTCCTCGGCGACCAAGTCATCATCAGACTCTGCCCCCTGGTCATTCTGGAAATCGTCGCCGTCGGAGTCATCATCCCATCCATCATCATTGGTCATGTGGACAGACTGCCTTGTCCACTTGTTCACCCGGGGTTCACCTTTTTCCCAAGCCCCACCTGGAGGCCTCCTAGTTGGGCGATCATGTAATAGAGCAGCTTGTTGAAGTAGTTTCAGGTCATACTTGTTGTTCACACTGCTGAGCACGTTCATCTCCTCGTGCTCAGACAATCTCAACTTGTCCAAGTATAGCCAAGCTTTGACCAGGGGAGGTAGTTCGCATTCGAGTTCTCGGAGGTGCATGAGCAATCGCTCATATTCCAGGTTGAACTCCCTCACAGACTGGTCGCTCTTCTTCTTGCATCGACGGAAGAGCTCGGTCATGACGTTGGCCACCTTGGTGAGTTCGATCTCCATGAAACGAATGCGCACCCAGTCCAGGTAGTAGCTGATGCCGTCCTCGTCATGGAGCCTATCCACATCCAACTCCTCCGCAGCAATCCATGCCCTTCCCGACAGGTGAGTGTAAAGGGCCAATGGTCGTTCCCTCTCAGCCATTCGCGTACACTTCAACCAGGCATGGATCTTGCGGATGTAGGATCTGGCACTCTTTCCGAGGTCAGCTTCGCTCCCATCAGCACTGAACTCAGGCACTGACATTCGTTCAGTGGGTCGCCCAAGACGAGGTTCTTGAGTCATCTGCTCCGAGTAGCTGCCCTCGGTGCTGAAGCCAACTCCACTTCCTCGTCCTCCACCTTGCCAACGTCCATCATCGGTCCACGTTGTCTCTTCCACTCGCGCAGCATGCGCAAGAGCAGGTTTCCAGGCCTCATCTTGGTTCTGCCAGGCCTTGTACCAGCCCACAGCATCGTGCCATTGCCAATCACGATGCCATTGACGAAATGCATGTTGCTTCCACGGATCACCTTGTTGATGCAGCCACGGGTCCTCTCCACGACTACGAACATCTGAGCTCGGCCCATCATGGTGGTCACCCCGGTAAGCAGAGGCTGAAGGGTGATCACCCTCCGTCGATCCCGACGGAGCCACTACATAGTCCGGAGGCCCATCAGCATCCGCGTCTGCAGGCCCCGCCATGTCCACCTTGTGTTGCTTTGCGCGTCGTCCCCCACTAGGCCGCCACTTCTTCGGCCGCCCATTCGAAGACGACATAGGTCACAGCAAAGCAGACCCGATCGAAACGCTCCGCTGCCAATGTTGGAGTCACAACCCCGCAGCTGCCATCCACAAGCAAGAACGAGCAGTCACGTTTTCCTGCGAAGACAAGAAATCCTTGTGCCTAAAGAAAGGCCGGCAAACGACGTGTGAACACGAGTGCACCTGAGAATCATGCCATGGAACCGCTGGGGGGCAAATCATGAGACATCAACAGCCCGTATCTAGTGCACGCATTGTATGCAGCGCATCAAGTGTATTGTCGGTACTGGCTTGTCATCATTGCCGCTTCATGTATGGCAACCAACATTTGCCTACTGAATATAGAATGACCCACATACAAGTAACTCATATGTTTTTTATTCACCTACATTTACCTACCTATTTCGTGTGGAATGACCCAGCAACCCAATGCAAACCATTCATGGAGTGCCTGGGATCAATCTCCCAGTTTCTCAGAAGGGCACACGTACTTCTCCTTCGCACTGGCCTGGCGCCAGGCTGCAACCGATGGCAGTTCCATGGCGGTGAACGATAGGAGCCTGCTTTTGGTGGTTGATCAATGCTTAGCAAATGTTAATTGATGTTACTATAGATGTAAACACATGTTAATAGATGTCATTACAGGTGAATCAATGTTGATAAATGGTCAATAATGATTAATATAGTGGTCCAAAACATGTAATGGTTTCTTGAGAGTGCTCAAGTGATAGTGATCAGTATACTGGTCAACAGCGGTGAATAGCAGTAACAGTGAATAGTTGCAGCACATATAATTTTCAATACTTTCTACATGTTTCTATCTAAGGTTGGAACATGGTCAATGACTGTTCATGGTGGTCATTCAAATGATAACAGTGGTTAACAATGCTTGATGGGTAAATGTGGTTGATAATTGTGCATGTCTAGAAACGGGTGGTAATGGGAGATCTGTAAAATAAGAGCTGGCAAAATACTAAATCATAATAAACCGACGCTGACAAAATACCAGAAATCGCTGGGGTATAAATCCTCCCTTCATCTGGGGTGGCTGATATAATATCAATCTCACATCGCTTCTCTCCCTCTGCACCACCAGTCATGAAGGTGCCAAACCGGACTTGCTTGTCACGCTGCTCAGAACATCTCAGAACCAGCTCAGCCATTTGTACTTCGAACTATTCCAAGACGCCTCGACATGCTCGATCTGTCCTTCTGGTAGAGCACCTAACGGATCGCAGCTCGTGCAGCTCAAAGGGTCGTGCAATTTCCATCTACGACAGGCTGCACCAACATGACATCTCAGGTTAGTGTGGTGTTGAATGGGGGCACGGGAGTCCTAGTTGTTTTCTTCCAGTATCACTGGCATCGTTCTAATTCATTCTACTTCGCGGTTACGTTTCTTCATGTGCCAACCCTGTCCACTAGTCATTTAGTTTGCTGCTGTTCACGTCATGGCGTGAACATCATTGGACGAAATAGACTTGATCAGATTACTCATTCTTGTATAGAAATTTGAAATTTGGCCTTCTCACTCCAAACAGCCCCGTCAACTGAGCCCCAGGCCTGCAGTCAAGGAGGGGTATCTGCACCTGGTTCACCGTCCGTGGTTGACCCTGACTACCCATCTTTTCAATAGAAAATGCTTATGGAAATGCGAATTTTCCTGCAAAAATCAATCTAATATGTAGGAATGGATGCGATGATTTCCCGTCAATTTTACATCGCCGTAGCAACCCGCATTCCGTCCCTTTGAAATCAATGTTACATGGGGAACAAGCCATTTACATCCATTTACCATTTACCATGCAGCAGGCAGTGGTCAAAGAAAGTTGTAGAAATATGCTGCCTTCCACGGGTAGCGTGCAGACCAACATGGCAACTTTCTCACCTTTGATTACCACAGGATCCGGATGCTCAAAATCCACAGGTCGAATCTCGCATTTCTTATTCCAACCCCCGTCAAATGCCCAGGCAGCAGAAGCATTGACCCCAGAATCCCAGCAGGTCCTGAGTCCTGGGTCGCTATGGTGCCCCTTGCGTCTCCCTTGCGTCTCCCTTGGGTCCCCCTGACTCTCTGGGATAGACTTCATGCATCCACTGCGCGAAGAGACGGCCGTGGAGCGGCACCTGGCTGCGGACCGCCGTTGGTGGCACATCCCGGACCCAGAAAACTGAGGTGATGGAGGCAATGATAGGGGATGGATGAGCAACAAAAATAGGATAAAGTAGGTGATCAATGATATGAAATAAGTGATTCATGATAGTTGATGATAGGGGATTGATACACTCCAGAATTATATGAAACTGATGATAGTCAATGGTAGGAGATTGATAAGCAACAAGAATAGGCAACTCCAAGATCATCCAAAATAATCCCTGGAATGATTCTCAAACTCATGCCATAAAAATTTATATCAAGATATTTATATATATATATATATCAAATGTAAGTGTAAATAAGTATAAATAAATAGATAAATAAATATATGTATATAAATAAAAAATATATATATAAATATATATAAAAATATATTAGTATATATATATAAGTAAATATATATATATATATGTTTTTATGTACTGAATGTAAATAAATAAATGAATAAGTAAAAAACAATATTTATATTTAAATAGAAAATAATTATATTTATACATAAACAAGAAAATATGAATACATATATATATATATGTCTATATCTATTCAAACGTACTCTATATAAGTGTCTATATGTAAATATATCTATTTATTTATTGCTTTATCCAACAAAACATGAATATACTAAATCAAATCTATGTGCATCGCCCAAGCATCACGGCACTTGTGCCGCGCTGCGACTGGGATCCCCAGGCCATACCGCCATGATGTCTGGCCACATCGTCCAAAAGGCGAAGCTCTCGCGGCGACAGCCTGGGCTCCAGCGTTCGGATGCGGCTCAAATCGGTGCCCAATGAGTTTTATTCATGGCCAAGTATGGTTGATTATGGCTAATTAAGCATTATTACATTAAGTCATAGTGGTTGAATTCAATATCATGGTTGATACGGGTAATGGTTAGTAATAACGGGTAGTTGATTGTGGTTGATTATGGCTATGGCCAATTGTGGTTTTTCATCAACAATGGTTTTTATAGTTGATTATGGCTGGCGATGGTTAGTGGTTAAAAATGATTGATGATCATGGTTTGTTCTAATGGCTCATAGGTGATTGCTAATGGTTAAGACAGGTTGAGAATACTTGTTTACAATGGTGGTTAATAATACTTCAAATGAATGGGCTCACAATGGCTATCCATAGGTTTATCTTTCATTTATCATTGGTACATGCGAGCCGGTACGCCCAAAACTGATTGTTCACAACAATGAGTGAGGTCGATGATACTGGTTTTAAAAATGATTATATAATTATGGTCTGGTCTGTCAATGGTTAAGAAATGTCAAAAATGGGTCACGACGGTTCATTTTGGTTTCAAATGACTACTACTACTACTACTACTACTACTACTACTACTACTACTACTACTACTACTACTACTACTACTATGACTACTACTACTGCTATTAATATTCCTACATATATTAGTACCCCTGATTAAAAGTGGTTGTTGATGGCTACACTATTGCACCAACAAGGGTAGCTATATTCCTATCAAGCCTGCCAAAAACATAGTGGCCAGAAGTTGATGATCACCACAGGCGAACCACAAGGAACGTGTTGCTGCAAATGGATGCAAATTGAACATCCCAACATCACATCCTTTGGGGGCATCACCACCCCTGGCCGCCACACATCACTGAGTCCCCAGCGTGCGGTTGGCCAGTTGGGATGCCGAGCCCAAACCAGACACCTCACCGGCGGCAGCCACGAGGTTTGAAGCCGTTCTACGCGGCAGGGTTGCAGCCATGGGCATAGGCAGAAAGATAAGTATGAAAATGCCCATGGGTCGACAAAAATAATCCGGCAAATATAAGCCACAAAATCCAAAAAACACACTTGAAAATGCATCAGTACATTTGCATCGGCAATTTGTGCAATGGTTGCGTGTATGTATGGATAAGTGTGCGTGAGTACGAGTCAGGGACTGGATCGACAACTCATGAAGAATGTTACACATTGATACACATTGGTTGTTTTGGACATCTGCTGTTGGTTCTTTGCTTCCTGGGCGGCCGATATGCCAAGCAGGGCCGTGGTTTGACCCATGGATGCCTATGACCATGTTGCAACATTGCAGCAATGTTGCAGCATTTTTTGAGCGTTCCCAATCTGATCCGGACCCAGGACCGGTTGATGATTGGGATCGGAACCATGAGGACAGAAACCTTCACTTGCCACAACGGAAAACCTCATACAAAGGCCAATGTTTTCTCAATGATCCTGCTCGTGGAACGCCATCAATGCAACTAAGCGACCACCAAGGCAATCTGCTCCACTGTACCTGAGAGGTATTCAAAAGCCATTGTATCGCATCCTATTGGTCACTTGACTCAGCCGCAGCAACATCCAGCCCACGCGAATGACTTTGTTTGGGTACACTTATTTGTTTCAGGTTGACTAGGCTTGGGTGGGTTGAAAGGTCCAAGTTTATAGACCAGCAGTCTTGTTGGCAAGTCAGCATAGAAGTGTAGCACCCACTCTTTGTAGAGCTTTACCGGTGGAAAAAGGTTTATGTTCAACTCCGAGGTTGGGCTCCGCGTGAAAAGGTTAAGCGACTGAATCAAGCCCAGGCTGTGGGACTGACACGAATCGAGAAAAACTGTGCCTTGACAACGGCATTGAGCAAGCCATTTTCCAAGCGACAACAAACCATTCAGCAAAACAGTCATCCAACTTGTATGGATAGTCATATCGCCATATTGCACCAAGCTTCCCGTTGGTGCCGCCAAGCTTTTCTCTACCTTGCGCGGCATGAGCCCGAATGAAGCAAGACACCTCAACATCAACCTTGAAATTGATCGAGTCAAATCGCTTGCGGGATGCTTCAAACCTTATCTAATCCACAACCGGCAAACTCACTTCTTGAAAACGTTCATTGAATGACATTCAATATCTGCAAAATGACTTGCGATATTGAACCCAAATGCGGACCTACACTTACACCTTGCATATCCTTGCGTCGAGCTGACAAATGTATATACTGTAGAAATGTGTTGTGAGCAAAGCTGACTCTTCCATTTCCCTAAATTGTCAAACAAATTATCAGCCAAAAATGGCTAATTGTGAATGGTCACTAATTACGGTAAGTTATACTAACGCGGGTAATGATTGACACTGCTGCTCAGCAAACAGGTTGTTTGAAAAACAAACTGGTCAAAAAACCTGTGTAGGCTGGTTAACCAATGTGAGTACACGAATGATGTAGTATTGGCTAGCGAGCTGGATAATATGGGATCTGATAATGGTCAACTACAGCACTGCCATGTGGGCAGCCATGGCACCCTCCTGATAGCTTCCAATTGCTTTCCGATCCTTCATGGACACCGCAACAACCAGCTCTCCCAATCGCCACAAACCATTCATCAACTATCACCGATCGCAAACCATGATCAAAGATGATGAGTCATTATCAAACGTTTTCAATCGTTAGTTCTCAACCATTCTCAGCCACTATTGAGCATCCCCAATGATAACCAACCATCAACACTAAGTAGCCACTATCAACCACTGGGTGTCACCGCTTACTTTGGGCTACGGCTGCCCTGCAGAGAAACTGGCTGCCGCGGCCTGATCCATGAGGCCCTCGCACTCATCAAAGCAGCCTTGGTCGCCACCAAATTTCGGCAAAATGATCTCTTCTCGGTGAAGAAGGTGTGTGTTGACATCAAGGAAATGAGGTTTCTTAAAGCAACAGACCCCCAAAATTGATGTTTTTTGATACATTGAAGAATATTTGCTGATTTGGGGGTACCCGCATTTTCACGAGACCGCCAAATTGACATGGATCACTGGATGAAATCACAAATGTTGATTCTTAGCACAAGCCCAGAGAATACAACACACACGCACAAATCAAACAAGTGTATCATCATAGTAAAGAGCAAGATACATTGGCACACTCAAATTATGCTCATGTGTGAATATGCGCGCATGTATGCATGCAATGCAATTTGAAGTAATGCAGTTTGTTGTAATGTGGTGCAGTGTATTGAATGTATGATTGCATGTGTGTATGTCTGTGTGTCGGTCTGTGTGTCAGTCTGTCTGTCTCTGTCCCTGTCTCTGTCGCTGTCTCTATCTCTCTCTCTCGCTCTCTCTCTCTGTCTGTGTCTGTCTCTGCCTGTGTCTGCATCTCTGGAAATATATGAGCCCGTTTGGAAACAAATATCTTGATGAATATGTAAGTAAGTGTGTGTGTAGGTGCATGTATGTGGGCATATATCATTTGAGTACGTCTCTGCCTGTCCGTATGACTCTGTCTGTCTGTAATTGTCTCTATGTCGGCCTGTGTGTTTGTATGTATGGAGGCATGTTCGCATGCATGTAAGAGCATGTGCAACTATGTATAATTATGCAATACAATACATGTTTGTCGACATTCTCTGCATGTGCGTCTGCATGTGTGATTGTGTGCGTCTACATCTGTGTCTGCATGTGTGTGTGTCTGTCCATGTTTGTCTGCATGTGCGTGTTCGTATGTGACAATGTGTTTATGTATCTACTGTAGCAAATGTTGACTACACTATCTGACTTACATTGCAAATCATTATATAAATGAAGGCCTGATGACGGCTAAGCTAATACAAGTGTGAACCAACCAGTCATCATTATTGATGTTGCCGTCAATCTAGTAGTTGTCAGTGGTGTTGTCGTTTGTTGGAAATGGTTTTGTTCAACCAACAAAAATGAGGAACAATATGTTGATCACTAGTGATTTGTTGAAAATGATCGTTTGTTGATGGGTGGTGTCTGGTTCGCGCTATGCAGGGTTCGTATCGTGGTATCAGCAATGTGAGGTGCCCCGCAGTTTCAACGGCGGACACCCACCATGGGATCGGCATGACAGGGGCGGCCTGACAGCCACAGGGTGCAACCGGGAAACAAATGCTGTAGTAACCTGAGGCTGAGCAGATTCGTAGCAGAATCGATTGAAAATCCGGGGGTTGGTTCATGGGAAAAATTGATACGCATGGGAAAAATTGACCATCAGTTTCAGGGACGGTCTATTTAACATCTTCCAGCCGGTGGATGATCCAAGTCTGGAAACATTACCAATACGACTGCACCAATCAATGGAATTTGCGAGCACGTGAACAGGACTCCACAAATCAGTTTCAAGGCAGACAACTTCACACATATCCACACATCTTCACATGCTTTCCATATTAATTTCCATCCCAAGATATGACCTCAACGAGGTCTCCCTGGCCCTGGTTTCGGGTCAATGGCAGCGCCAGGCCACGGCCTTTGATTGCCGCCGCCGAACCACAACTTGCAGTTGCAACACTGACAGGTCCGGCTACGCAACAAACAACGATGATATCAGCCTGCAGTGACTGCAGTGCATATCATGGTTTTTTGTTGACCCTGAGAATGTAGCAGAAGTATATGCATATACTGCATATAAGTTTAGCTTACTCAAGTGTCATCATGCATTTGTACTACTCGAGCTCTGGAGTAATCGTGAGCAGAACATGACCATGAGCCAGGAACATGTGCCTGGAAGCAACTGGCCGATCAGTGCCAAGGGACCAGCAGGTTGCACGCAGTTGGATGGATTCGCCAGGTAATTTGGAATCAACACCTGCCACGCGCGCAGCGAGGGCTATGCAAGGGCTGAAAACAATGCTGAAAATCTCGGCATCCCCGGAATCACCGAGATTTCTTTCCGGGTCAATCAAAGCACCATAGGTTGAACTAACATGAACTAACCATATAATTATGGGGTGTGATTTGCCATCAAAGAGAGGGGGCCAATCAATATGGCTTCGTATACCATTTGGTGAGCAACCCACCGCTTCAACTTCAAGTCAGGGCATCAAAATCACCGCCAAATGTACTCTGCAAGAAGTGGGTTAAATAACATCACATAATAATAACATAACATCAGCCAACATCAACCAACAAAAATACATCCATCTTGCATAAGACATAGCTGCGATCTGGAAACGAAGCAGCTCATTAAATTCAAAAATCCAAATAATGCAGCTACACCGCACAAGTGTAATTTACATGTGTACTTGTGTAAGCTCCTGGCGTCCAGTGTCGCATGCATCTCTGCCCTCTCCCTCCCGGCCTTTATTCTCGATACCTCCGTCTATTCAATATCTTCATCTAGAAATCTATTAGATCTCTCCACGATACGGAAAAGCAAATACATTTCAACAAATCTTAAGAACCTACATTTGAAATCATTTGAATTGAAAGTCATTTGAATTGAAAATCCTTAAGTAAATCCTAAAAATGCTTAGGACATCTTATGACACAGGTCCGCGAAAAATCCACGGCATGCCGGGGCTTGGTCACCAGGCGCGGCCCGCGGCTCTCGCGCCTTGGGATCCTCTGGGTTGGACTCGTCCAACACGCCACTGGCGCGCAGGAAAGCGGGAGCCTCGGTGAAGTACGCCGCCTGAGCGCTGCCGCACCAACACAGGTTGGATCAGCTTGCTGGTTTCAATCCCTGGGATAACAAATATCTGGTTGGTTTGTACAGTAAGTATAGTAAACCTGGATGCACTTTAAGTGCTATGAAAAATATGGGTAACCCATGGTGAACCAAGCGCATTTGTTCATGATATTTCATGATTGCATTTGGGGAAATAATCAATGTCAATCAAACCACCCAGCCAGAATAGGTTGTCATGACCGTCCCAAGAACTGCACCAACATCCCAATAGTTGGACTTGAAGCTGGCCATTTGGGATGTGAGAAGTCAGGGATATAGGGTCTACCCACATCCATGTGCACAGCAGGGGCACCATGTTGGGACACGCCACAATCTGGGAGCAAAGGAGCATCAAATCGAAATCATTTGTTTTGGATGCACACACAGGCATTTTAATCGGTTCTGATGATAGAGTCATATATGACTACAATTGATCACATGATAATATAGCTCATGTAAATGAACACATGACAACACATAATTAATTGTTTCAAGCCAAAATTCTGATCAAAGCTGTCACTTTCCGCACTGGCTCTCTCCAAGCGCTGCGCCGAGGATAGCAACAGGACCCCCACGGTCCAGGGGTCTCCCCTCTCGCCTGGTCCCCATAGAAGTCGCCGAGTCCTTGGTGCTGGTAGAAGCTTATGCCAGTGGATTACCACCGCCAGCAACAATCTCTGAATGAATATGTCAAAGAAATGTGCCTTTCCAACAGTATAGCTTGAAAACGTGAAATTCATCACGGAAATGAACCGATACTTTCCGAGAACTGAGCAAAGAACATGTGACAAGCAGGTATTTATAAACATTCGGGGAACAATCTCGCAGGAAATTGCGATAGAAGCCAGCGGGACTAAAACCAGGGGTTTCGCAACTGCAGCTAGCCGCAACAAAAACGCAAGCAATGACGACGGTGGGAGCAGCAGCAGTGGCACCAACAAAAACAACTTCCCAGAACTCCCATGCAGAACCTCCCTTTGGCTTCGCTTCGTACCTTTTTGTACGCATTAAGACTGTAGCCCGTCAGTTTCGTCAGTTTTTCTCCCCTGTGACCAACCACCCCGTGCCACATCACAACAAACTTCCCTTTATTGCTTTACATTGGTGGAGCGCGAAAATTCAAATACACGCCATTGCCATGGCCATTACTTTGCTTCCAGCCATGCCGTTGAAAAACATAGAAAACCATAGGGTTTCCTTTATCATGTACTCCCCTTCTGTCTGAACGTGCTAAGCCCGCGCTTGGGGGCATGATCCTTTAACACGAATTTCCTGCAAAACCACCAGTTAAATCATTCCTTCTCTATCCCATGGCATCCCCTCACCAAATCAGCCTGCCACAGGGTTTTGGAATCTGCCGCAAGCGAGTCTAGAAAGGGACTTGGGAAGAATGAACGAACGGGGAGTGTGTGCGACGGGCAGCATTGGCCCTTGTGTTGTTCGAGCGTTGCGCAATGGTGTGCCTCACATCACTTCCAGGATCCACGTCTTGTTGGGGCGGGATTTCCACATGAAACCTTTCGGACCAGTGGCGTGGAGCCAGCTTTGCAAGCGGCGGTGGGCCATAGCAGCTGTCTCGGGGGCAAACTGGTGGTTGAAGCGATGCTGTTGATGATGCTGTTTTTGATGATGTTGAAATTGATGACAGTGTTGATGGCGATGAGGATGATGAGGATGTTGATGATGTTGGTGTTGATGCCGATGTTGATGATATTGGATATGAGGATGCGATGATGTCGATCATGATGTTGATAGTCTTGGAAAAGGTACATCAGCCATGGGTACAAATATGGTTGTTTGGCAATCAAGCTTACAAATTAGCAATGCTTCTGTCTTTACCCACCTTCTCTTCACATCTCTCATCTGTCCATCTCAGGATCTCCCCGAACTGTTTTCCCTTGCAAGAGGTTGCGCTTTGCTATCCTTGCTTTCGCCCCTTCGAGAAACTTTCGCGAAACTTTGGGCGAAATGTTTCGAAAGGTTGGGAACCCATCAGGGCTTGCACTGCTGAGGGTCCATCTTCCCAAAAGAGAACCTAGTAATTACCACTCAAAATCTTGGACTGGCTCTGAAAATTATTTATTCTTACAACACGTTACACAATTAACTTTCGCAAAAGCTTCCGCCTAAAACAAAATGTGAGTTCGAACAAGCAACTTTCGCAAACCGCAGATTCGTGACACAATGGGCCGTGAAAAGCAAAACTGCTTGCAAGACATTTAGATCAACTCCCATATCCGAATCAAGGTTCTACTATGGCCCAATTGCCTGCAAGAATCTGAAACATAAACGTAGCAAAACCAAATGTAATTCCACACATGCCTTCCCTTTCGCGAACTTCACCGTCCTAGGCTCGAACTGTGCCACTTCCACGCTCATCTTCCAACAAAGTCAATCGATCCTTCATCACCTGACGCAACCGTGCCACGCAGGGATACCCTGGGCTCGATTGCCCCAGCAATTGTCAAATCATTACTGATCATCAACCATTTGAACATAAGCCATGACTGTTAGCCTGTTAGCCATAATAATCAAATTGCAAGGAGAGCTTGGATGCCTTCAATCTGTCTGTTCGGAGCCAGCTGGGTTTCACGTGCGGCACACGAACCAAACCAAACCAGATAGGGAAGCCCGAAATGGAAAGTCCCGGTGGTCTACACAGCTGTATCGGCAAGAATCATACATCATACAATATCTCTTCAGCAGCATGAAGGTAAACACAAACAAACACACATGCACGCGGGCGCATGTTGCAGGTAGTAAGGCAAGCAATATGGTTTGAACGTTCTGCAAATTAAATATCTTCGAGTAATGTTTACCAACACATTGCAGGGAGTAATGTTGCATGACCACACAGACATGCACAGGGCCACGCAACGCTGGGCAAAGGGGCTCCTTGGCACCCAACCCTGCAACCACGTGCCTTGCACTCGGTGTCTTCCAAAGCTCCTAAACGTTGTCCGAACTTCAAAAGGATCTTCTGCAGCAATGCAAAGTCCTTAGGGATTCGCGCTGAAACGAGCAGCATGTGGGGCGCCAAAAACCTCAAACAAATGAACATCAAACAGAATTGCCATCCTTGAGATTTTCATCTATGGCTGGTGAGTTCACGGAACTGTGTACCTCAATGTCAATATTGCACCGCTTCATGCCTGCGGGGTTCCACGCGCATGATTCTCCACATGCATTATATCCAATGAAAGTTCCGGCTGAACAGCAGTGTGTTACAAGCATCTTGGACATACATTTTTTTGATCCTGTCTGCTACAGGTTTTCTGCAATGGTGTACGTCCAAGATCTGGTGCATATCCAAAATCTACTGTTTCCATCGCACCTTTCTGTTCGCCCGCGGCCGCAATCTTTTTCGCGCCGAGCCGTTCTTTGCCCTCAGGTGAAGCGGACAGCCATACCTGTCGCAGCTGCTAACGGTGATGCCTGTACTGATCATTGGTCCATGATATGTATCACCAAAGCTGGAATGAATGATGATGACGAAACCTTGCAATATATGGTCAATGGTGACCGAAAATTCAAACATGATACTTTTATCATTGAACTTTTTGAAAGCCGTGAAAGGCCGTAAGCATATGGAGGTGAATCAGTAATAGTGTTTGGTGATGGTTTGCAACAGTGAAGTGTTGGTATACGCTGATCACTAGGAGGTGGCTACTAATTGAATAGATGATACATATTATGATGCCATGTTCACGGGCAGCATGGCAGCATCTTTCAGCAAAACCAAAAAGGGGTTTAGATCGTAGGGATTTAGATTTGATAGGTTTTAGGTTTTTAAAGATTTTTTGGCAATACTAAAATCAATTTAAAAGACTGAGATTAATTGAGCAACATTGAGCAAAATTGAGCAACATTGAGCTGAGATTGAGCGCCATTGAGCACCATTGAGCACCATTGAGCACCACTGAGCACAAGTGAGCACAATTGAGCACAATTGAGCAAAATTGAGCTGATGAGTTTTTATCATTTTCATGAATAGTGAGCACAATTGAGCACAATTGAGCAACATTGAGCAAAATTGAGCACAATTGAGCACAATTGAGCACCATTGAGCAAAATTGAGCACGATTGAGCACAATTGAGCACAATTGAGCACAATTGAGCAAAATTAAGCAGGATTGCGCTCACTGGGTGATTCCTGTTTCTACTAACTGGGTGATTCATTGTGCTCAATGTTGCTCAAAGTTGCTCAGCCAAGCCATATTAAGGCTTGGCTGAGACAAATTGAGATTAGAGCCTTAATTTAAAAAAACCTATCAAATCTAAAACCCCACAGGGAAAGTTCGAAAATTCGGTTGCTGAATCTTATACATCCATACTGCATCCACATGTCAGGTACGCAGTCACGATGATCCACCAAGTTGTTTCCGACTTCCACTGCAAAGATTGCTATCAAGGTATGCTCAGCAAGGTGGTGGCATGCCCCCCCAACGCCAAAACAACTATAGCGAACCAAGGCAGCTACAGCATGAAGCAGCCTATGACAATATCATCTCCATGGGGGAGAGTTTCCCAGCGTCGAGGACCAGTGCACACCTGGCAGCAAGTTCTTGTTTTCTGCCGAACGCAACATGCATCTGGAGAAAGTGCTACAACTTTACGCTATGTACTCACCTCAGTGGGTGGTCGTGGTCACCGAGGAGCGCTTGACAGCAAGCGTTGACTGAAGCATAGGGGGCAGCAGTCTGCCACTGAGCCATGGCTGTACCAGGCTGTACCCCGAGATGTGCCAGCAACGGCAACCCGCAGGGTGTGCAGACTGAAATGCAACTAGGTGAGAAGTACATGGGAACACGCCGAGCCCGAGCCATGCTGCTGCATGGAAGAAACTGCTGCTGTTTCGGTCTTGGAGGTGTGCCCTGATTGAACATGGAAGTGGAACTGAAGTGTTGTTGGAACCCAATGCTTGTGGCAATTTGCACGTGAAATCTTCGTGCTTAAATGATCAAGCCAAGCCTTGACAGGCCAGCAGGGGCAATCTGCCATGTAAGGGGACCAAACTACATCACCATGAAACACATGCCCTGCCAGGTGAGCATCTCAAAACCAGCCCAATGCAAATTCTGCACGAAGAAATCAATCAAGTGATGTGAGAAGTGTGTGTGTGTGTGTGTGAACTCTTTTCGTTGCATACAGCGGTTGGGTTTGTTAAATCTGCGAGGAGTTTGATGGCAAGGATTGTGTCATCTCATTTTAACTGCTGGGTCATCGTTTACTGCTGGGTCAATGCAGATTTTCTGACATGCCGCGTTTTCACGTGCATCCCGCGCCCTTTTCACTACATGAGGTGCATCGTTCCATTAGATGAAAGCCCTGGTGTGGACCTGGTAGCTTCAGGTCATACATGGGTCATCGACAAATCAACTCGTACAGCAATGACCATTTCGCTGCGAGTCTTGCATAGTGCAGCCTTCTTGCAGGTTCCAACTGCGGCTCATTGGGAACATCATAAAACCCAACCTGAATCAAAGACAAACGTTGTGTTCAGCCTGAATTTATGCAAAGTCTGTAAAGCCATCTTCTAGCATCAATGGCAACAGCATTGCCATGTGCATTCTAAACACGTTTATTCTTAGATGTGCTAATCAATGACCCATTATCCATCTCTGCTGGGCACTATCTTGTATACAGTATAGTAGCCACTGGTTCCTGTCAATTTATCAGCAGCCGGCCCGGGAGCAGCAGCCACGACCCGTCGGTGCTCAACAATACTTGTTCATGATGATAGTCATGATGATATTGGTAGAACCATGCCAGGTCCATATTCAAAGCACCACCAGCTTCGGCATAAATAGCTGGTGATTTACGATCAAATGTGGGTCGTTTATTAATGTGGGTCTCCTTTTAACCTTTTCGGACAGCCAACCGACAAGGATTTCGGGCGCTGCTTAAATACTGCTTAAACACCTTCACCGCTAACACGCCATCTCCAGAACTATCCGGCAAAAGCAAAGCCAGATGCGTCTGGTACCGTTTGGTGTGATATCTCTGCAAATGTTGGGTCAAAGTCAAAATCAATTAATTGATAAGAGATCCACCACATCAATTACTCACCCCGCTGATATGGGATAGCACATCACACACTATCTACGGTTGACCTAGGGGGGTTATCAATATGTGGATCTCCTGTTGCTGTGCCTCCAAACTTGTGGCTAGCCGCAGCGGACTACCTCGACGTGGCATATCATATTCTTGCTGGAAATGACCAACAGGTATGACAAGCACCCATTGTCCCATATGCATATGCCATAATTTGGCCACAGTTAGGCATTTGGATTTTGATTTTGACCCAGGAGAGTGTCACTCCCCATTTGAGCCGCATCAAAAGGCAGGCAGCATATGCAGTCAGAAGTCTTTGGTGATGGGTACCCGATTAAACTGTACATTTCCGATTCTTCTAATAACCTGTATGCCTCATGGAACAATAGGTAAACACCAGCACGTTTCCTCTGACGCCGCTCAAGTCTTACAAATCTCAGAGTGAAAAGACCAGGTGTCCCCCCTGGTGGACTTCAAACGTGATCAATTTCTCGAGGTAGCCCACGATTAAAGCATAGGCATATTTGCTCTGATCAGCAGCTGCCTGGAGCTTCTGGTAGATGACTTCCTGTCCAGTCAGTATAGCGGCGAACAATGGTTTCTGCATGGTTGATGTATTGTTGATCAACGACACACAATCAAGTAATATCAAATTAGCGTGCCTATATATGAAATATAGATATATTTTGTATAAACAATATTCAATAAAAGATAAATAAATAATATATATATAAATATTTACTTGTTGAATGAACGAATGCATGTTTCTTAAAACAACGAAGTACATATGCATAGATATATCTATATAAATAAAACTAACACATGTAAATATAAACAAATGAAAAAATAAATATATATAAATATATATATATATTTATCAATCATGTGTGTGTCTGTCAGTCCAGCGATTCGACGATGAACGTTGCAAAAACAAATCAACTATTGTCAGGAAATGTTGTAATAATTTTTGTTTGACAATAGTTCAACAGGGGCAAAAAAGTGGTTTAACATCAAAACACTGCAATCCACAAAGGTGATCAAATGGCCCAAGTCTAGTTGATTGTGGCTGTTTGCAGAAAGGGCGGATATCTCTCTCAATTCATTCATCAACGAGCTCTAGATTCTAGATCCCAGCGAACAGTTCCCTCCTTAGCAGTGGGGGACTCCTAGGCACAACAGAATTTCATTACAAAAATCAACGATTTATTGCTGCTTGTTCCCTAGTCAGCTCTTCATTCTTTGCTTACCTTTGAATGATGCCACTAAAGACAAACAAAACCAAGCATCAAAACAGTGCCGGTGTTGCAGTCGTTGCTGCTTTGTTTTCTCGTTTTCAACGTTGTTCACACTGCTAATACTATAGTAGGACATGGTTGTAAGAGAACTTCTGAGGCTACAGGTAGCGGCTACATGTCTCAAAGCAAACCATATCATAAAGGCATATTCATGATGTTTGTGTGCAATGATTGCCCTTCTCATTGTTCTGCGGGTATCATTCCTTTGGCGTAGCAGGATTTCCTTATTGTTTTCCATGAGAGTTCTGGATCAAACCAATGTGAGTCACGTGGATCTGATCCCTGGTTGATACATCTCTGGGGATCAACCATTTCCCGTCATGCTTGGTTGTGATCCTTTCACGGTTGAACACTTGGATGTCAACAGCGGACGGATTGAGCTGAAATGTTCATGACCACCAGGCACTCCGCATCTTTTTTCTGAACGGATCCAATATCCAATAAATGGTTGGTGGTTGGAAGACCTCCCTGTCATGAAACATATTTGTCAACCTGTTGCTTGCAATTGCTATGGAAAATAAGAACTGTTCAAAACTACCAGCCAGTTCTGAGTTGATGACTGTGAGAAGTAGTGAGGATAGGTTCATCACCTGATCAAACCTTGCCATTGTGCTCATCTAGGTCACCCAAATGACCAGTGTACTCACCTTCCGTGTGACTCATGTTACACCGACATTCCACGCATGGATCGAAATTCTGAAACCCTCTTCGGTTAGTTGCAATATAGACAACATAACTGCTCAATGGTGTTTCGTTTTCGCTGTTGCTTGGTTGTTACAGCCGGTGTTGACTCTCCTCCCGATCAAAATATTGTCATGCCATCATATCATGCCATATCAAAACCACTGTATCCGAGATAAATGCCACCGTCACTAAATTATTCATGGGCATACCACTGCTTGTATAGAAATCGTTGCTGTTGATCCGTGGTCAATGTTTGATCCATACTGGTGAATGTCATTGATCCGCAAGAGACTTCAATATAAAAGGCATGATTGCATGATCCCTATGAACCAGTAAATCACTATAATCAGCACTAGTATTTAGCCACTTCTAAAGCATTGACTATAACCTCTGAAAAAATCAACATTATCTATGTTCTTACTATGATCGTTACTAATATGTCTATGAAACCATGAACAACTGTTGATTTCCATTCATCGACCATCATTAGCCATGAAAAAGCAGTTCCATGGGAGCATCCCCTTTTCGTTTCCTTTCCACATTGTCAAGGCACAGGATCTTCTTCATCAAAGCATCTCCTGGACAGGAACGTCACCAGGAAAAGGCCCCTGCTTTCCGCCGCACGCAAATGCACGATGAGGCATATCTAAATATGATGACTAAACTGGTTGCCGCGATTGCTAATCAATGTAGATCATAGGGGGTAACAACATGTAAAACAACCGACAATTATAGGCTCTGTCTCTCTCCATGGCCTTCTCTGTGAGTTTAGCCAAGGGCTAAAAGCGACAATTATAGGCTACGGATGACTATTTTTCGGCGGATCTCTGAACAGCGTTTTGAAATTCCCCAGGTTGGCCTTCCAAATTTCCCCCGCAACCCAGAGACTGGCGTAAAAAATCGGTCAACAACAACAACGAGAGAGCTGCTGAATCAGAAGCAAGCAGTTCTTTTTTTCTGGGATTCCCCCATCATTAACCATTAGTTTCCCTATATACAGTTTTGTTGGTTACTATTGATGATTAATATTGACCCATAGCCGTTTAAGGGTTTTGCCCACTGGAGCTGAAGCAAGCAAACGTGATCAACAAATATGAACGCGACATGGACAAAAAAACTGTCTAAACAATACGAGCCCCACCACATCCATCCCACCACGGACCCAAATCCCAGTCCGAACCGAACTTGACAAGTGTAAAGGCAGAAAGTGTGCAAGAAGAATCAAGAAAGGACAAACAATAAGTGAAAGTAAACAAAATACACAAGCCCACATGAAAGTCCAAAAATGTCTTAAAATACAGTACTGTCAAAGAGATGTAAGCACAAAGCAACAGGTGGTTTCTTGGTATTATACCATTTGGTTTATTTGTACATCAAAAATCCAACATGTTTTTGTTCGGTCGAGGAGGGGAGAACATAAAGGGTCTGCTCCGAGTGACCCCACCATGAAATGAAGTCTGACACTCAGACTGACATCTTGTCTGACATGTCACTTAACGTCTCACCTCACCAATTCCCTCACGCAGTACTCATCAAACATTCTGCAATGTTTTCTGACATGTTTACTTTCGACATGTGTTTTGACATGTTCTGGCATGCGGCATATGCATGACCTAGAGACCTCCAGAATGTACCATACCATGACATTTTGCTTGACACATTTTCTGACATGTCTCCAACGTCGTGGTATTTGCTCTGCATTTTTTCCAATGTACATTGTGTTGTTTTAAGGCTGTGAGATTATGATGTGTTTCGCAGGGGCAATTCAAATCGATCCACGACGGAAGTGTATAACCATGCGTCATGCAATTGCACAAGTGCACATCAAACCAGAGTTTCCGGTCGTATGAAAACAAATGGGAGGCATGGCATGGTATTAAGCCCAAGTCCACAAACGCAAACATACATCCTGATATTACCTATTTGAGCAAGGAAAACATAAATTCATATTCTTGTATGTCTGTCTGTCTGTCTGTCTGTATGTCTGTCTGTCTGTCTGTCTGTCTGTCTGTCTGTCTGTCTGCCTGTCGTGTAGTGTAATGTGATGTGATGTGATGTGATGTGATGCAATGCAATGAAGTGCAATGCAATGCTATGCTATGCAATGCTTTGATATGCAATGCTTTGATATGCAATGCAATGTAACCTAGCGTAATGTATGTTCATCTCTATGTGCATCTATCTATCTGAGTACCTATTATGTACACGCGAAAAAACAATGGCAAAAGTTTTGTATTTGTGTGTCTGTGTGTGTCGCGTTTCATTTCTATTTGCAAGGCTGATATGCGCACGCCTACGCATGCACAATGCAGGTAGAAATGTGAAAATGCCATCACCAAACTACCATATGGCTAGTGGCACCCCTGGTAGCTCCAAATCGCTCCCCTTTTAAAGGGGTAGCACTGGTTACCCCTGGCTCCTGGCCTCGCTCCCTCCTAACCACCAGCCAGCAAATGTAAATAGCAAAAAGCAACGCTTGTTATACCGCGCCGTATCACCCCCGGTACGCTACCGAATCCACCACGATCTGGGTCTCACGGCTGACAGGGAGATGAATCAACATCAACATACATGAACCATCAACCGTCATTCAGTACCAGTAGGGTAGTTGGGTGGCATGATAATGGTTATGGTATACATAACCTATACCTAAATACAAATGTGAATATATATATATAAATATATTGCACCAATGACAATGATATAATGCACAATCACCGTATGGCTAGAAAAAACAAGCAATGCTTATAACTTACAGCATCCACCGTCACAAACATTCTGCTTCAAAGCCTGGGCGAAGATTTGGCAGTCTTGCCATCTTAGCCGGATGAAGTGAAGCCCTGAAACTACAGAGTGGTACTCCGGAAAATTTCACGGTTGATTCCGGGCTTTATTTACTGGTAGTTACCCTAATGAACTGATGGTTATTGGAGTATCACTGGTAGTTACCCTAGTGAATAAGTTGGTTATGTTGGTTCAGAAACCGTTTCAGTGGTACCCTAGTGAACGAACCTAAGCGAAAGAAATGGAGACTCTGTAGCAAAGCCTTAAAGACCCAGTCCCCAGGAGAATCCGGGAGAATCATGAGCTCCTCATCTCTTCTTTGATCTTGTCTCGGATCTCTTTCATCGGCCTTGGCCCTGACCGATCTTTGGCATGTAGGTTCACGCCGTGTCTGAATGAGCACTTTTGGCCTTTCCAACAGCCCATCCCCGACGCGAAGAAAATGCATGGCTTCAAGCGGCCAGGGCCACACAGGACCGCTTCGAAGCTCATTCCGTGCTCTGACGCGCCGCGTGCCGCGAACCTTCTAAATGCTGAGCTGCGGACCCGAGCATTAGCTCGGAGGCCAAGAATCGTTCTCCCTGTCACTGGCCGAGAATTATGTGATGCATGCTCAGCCTCTGGGAACTAAGCTGGAATTGTTTTCAAGCCCACGGTTCAAAATTGCTTTACCTATCAAGAATTCTGATTTAAATTCCAGGAGTTTGCCAGAGTGGGTTGCATTGAATACCAGGCGACTATCCACATCATCAACTCACTCAGGACCTGTTCACCGCGGGTACTGCTCCCTCTATCTCGCCAGGTTTTTATTTGTATAACGAATATAATATAACTAATAAAAAACACGCACACACACAGATATATATATATGTAAATATGTCATGATGTTGCAAAACTAATCTATACAATCTGATTACTTTACCTATATACGTGATACTATCACGGTAACCACAAACAGGAATGGCCGCCCGACTCGGAGGAATCATAACAAGCATATCTCATTGAGAGACCATTGACCTTAATCAGTCTAGCAATGTTCGATCCTATCCATGAGGGCATCCCCCGCCCCCAAAGACATGACTGCTTGTTCGTTCAGGGGCTTGATCAACACCAATCCGCTCAATATGATGACACCACGATTGACATGACCATGACCATGATTGTAGTCCAACTGGGATCTGCGAAAGCTCACGAACTCGTATGATGGAGGACCAAAAAGACAATAACTTTATCTGAACCAGTTGGCCGGCCCGCGGGTCCATCATCAAATATGATAAAAGATGCGACTCAAAGCCCAGTCCTACAATGAACACGCCCAACGAACAGAATGGTCTGTGCCGGCATATTCGCTCAATCTTTGCCTAGGGTGCATCCCTAACTTACTATTACCATGGGAAAAAGCACCAAGCGTTAAAGGCACCACAACCCAGCATCCCTTGGCCGCCCCCCTTGGCCACCTCCATGGTGCCTGCAGCAATCCCTCCGTGAACTGGTCCAAGTGGTGGACTGGGCCATCGCAGGGCCCAGGACGGCGGTCATCAACCAGTTGGATCACCATCTACGCGAAACCACCCAGAAATTCACTCATGTTTCCTGGTGCGCGGGCTCGTTCCTGTTGCGCAAGCCCCCTGGCAGGGATGGAAATCAAAGAAATCACCTGGTGGGATGTATTGCGCGGCAGGTTTACTCAGCTAACTAGCGACCCACACGCTGAGGCGTGGATTGGTGCTCTTTTGGGGTTGATTCTCATCTTCTGCAGTGATCAAGGCCTGACAGCATCGAATATACCCCACATACCACATGTCACGAAAGTGTGAGTTCCAGTGCTTATACCCCATGTGCACATTGTTTGGGGCTACCCCGCCATGACAATCGTGCTAATCCATCCACCGGTTCTGTCTCTTCAAGCTGCTTCTACCTGAGCCCCCTGCACCATGAGCGGCACCAAACAAACCAACTGCCACGGGCTTTCCATGGCTTCTACGACTGGCAAAATGCCAAGCCTCGAACACGGCTCCGCAAGGCCACTCGCTCCAAGCTTGTGTAGCTCAATGCCACCCCTAGACTTCTGTTGGTACATGAAATGTAGGGTTGCTTCACTATACCACTTGCAAGGTTTGGTGCACAAGTTTGGAATCCATGTCATACAGCGCGAGTCCGTCACTGACAATGGACGTTGCTGTGGATCCGTCGACCTTGGGCCCAAGGTGCTACAGGGCACAAGCTGCGGACAGTGCATGGTTGTCATGGCAGCGGCGGGACGGCAGTGCACGTTCAGCAAGTCGATCCGAGTATAGTAGATGCGGGACCTGACAAGCTCCTTTACCGTTGTTGCGTCCCTGGCAGTGTACGTTACGTGGCAGTGATGAGCGATTTCTGGGGGATCTTCCGAATTCGGGCCAATGAAAAACACTATGTGCTGGGATCAGCTCTACCACAGTAACTGGACATAGGCAGCTGGCCTCCTCAATGCAAGGAATTTGCTACAGGACCTACTTTCCCCGCATTTCCCAAAAATCACTTGACGCACATCATCAGTCCCCTGTGTCTAACAGTGTGCACATCTTATGAGTCTCTGAAGCTCTAGTGCCATTGTTCTTGATGTGGTGTTGCCATGCTCTGTCCATAACATGTAGGTTAGCCGCTGGGAGTGGGAAGTCGCATCTGAAATCGCAAGTTTTCCAGCGAAACGCAGGTTTTACGAAACCACTACAGTATACTAAAAGTGTGATTTTCCACCTACCGAGGTGTTCCACCTACCAAAGCTTGTGCAGGGTTTTCCTTGTGGTGCTGGTGTGTTGAGCTGTGGGCCAGATCCCAGCACCGGTGGAATCCCCCGAATCAGCCGGTTCTGGATTGGTTCTCCAGCTAGGCAACCAACAAAGAAAAACTAAGAACATATCAAGAATAATCAAGAATGCAGTAAGGAATGTATATCAAAATCAAGAACAGCTAAAATGTAAAGAACAATAGTGTTATATAATGTCCAAAAATCATGATGCACAGGGATATGAACGATTAGGTGCCATATGCTGCAATACAAATGCCCTGATCTAGGAGAGAGGCGTTACATCCATGGCCGATCCAGTCCGCGTGCAGTGAATGGGATCGACTCAGTCGGATCAATCTGTTGCAACTATCCTCAATCATGAGCCATTATACCAACCATTTGCCATGACTAGCCATCACTGTTTATCAACAATCATCAATCAGCAACCAGATTTCTTCTCACTTAAGGTGGTTTCGATTCATTTAGCAACATAAGCAACAGGATGTTTTGCCTGCAAAACGCCCCCCGTTAGCATCCATAAATCACCGGGGCTGCAGTCATGCACTGAGATGCACTGGTGAGACAACGCAAAGGATCTTCGAAATGGAACGCGTGACCACTACCACTTGAGTAACTAATGCTCAGACCCACATATGTACACCTACGTATGTGGGGTACATTTGTTTCATATATGCTTGAAAAACCGTGTTAGAATGTTTTACATCATTTGATTTCAATGGACCTAGTGCTCATGCCGCGTCATGCCGAGCATCGTAGTGTGCACTTTCCCTGTCTCCGACCACCTGCGGTTCCAGAAATTGCTAACTGGCTGGTGGTGTATAAGGGCCCCCAGTAGCAATGGACTAAGAAGGCTTCGAAGAGTAGCAGTGGGAGGTGATTATCCATGGAATTGCCCGAAATTGCAAAAAGTTGGTTTGCAATCAAGAATGTGCCACAAGTGGTGATGATTCATACTTCTTGACCTGCTGTATGACAATATGCTACAGTTAATGCCAGTGGTTTTTTGTATGCTTCAATTGGTGATCAAAAACAAAATGAAACAGTAAAACACCAACAATCAGCAACCATCATAGATTGTTAGAATTCACCATCATTAATCATGATTACATAATCATCAGTTAACCACTGCTGGCCATCCATTCACCATTCTGAACCCATGTGTCCCTGCACTTCGGTGCTTGGGGTCACACGTTGTCCGTCGTTGAAACTGAACAGCGCCTCGTCTGCAATGTCAGTGAGGAGCGTCTTTGCTTCAAGATGCCGTGGGAACCTGACCGTTCCCGGAGTAGTGCCCCCGGGTTGGTATCACTTGGGTAACTACTACCAGCTAGGGTGGATAAAAAACTTGACCAGTCAAACTAGGGTATTGTAACTAATCAGTGGGGTAACTAACAGCTATGGTGTTATCACTAGACTAGTCAAATAGCTTCTTAGCTAACTTGAACTGGAAGGGTGCCACACCAAGCTCCACCCAACCTGACACGACGATCTGCCATTCATGGAGTCTCTGATCTTCATGACCTTCACTTTGGGAAAGCCTGCAGTGGATACATCCACCATGTACAAATGGTTTACACCTATATGGTGGTCTCTCAAAATAGGGGTCCCCCAAATCATCCATTATTAGTCATTATTAGCAATAATCCAGCTATTTGTAGGGGTCCCAATTTGGAGAAACTACCATATGTTTATTCTCACAAGCCTGCGGTCCAGCGGCTGCAGTGGGGGTGAGTTTCACGGCCACTGCTAGACAAGGTTTACACAGTTTACACCTATAAAAACTGGTCGGTTTGGCTTCCAGGTTAGCTTGCCAGTGTAAACATGATTTTCATGACTATGGCAACCATTCCGGTTTGAGGAAAAACACTCGGCATTTCCCTTCCTCAAACAAGAAACGACCGTCACTATCTATTGATCAACCGCCGATGGATAGATAAGTGTTTTGAAAGTAATTATACATAATTTGGACTCCCATTAAAACCCGTTGATATCCTGTGATATCTCAGCATGTGCTCACCATTCCATGATTCATAGAATCGCTCTTGGGGTTGCATAGCGCTTTCAAGTTATATATATATATATTATATATCCCTATTGGAGCCAGTCCCAAATATTGATTTGCAACCAGCTCGACCTTGTCTTCCACACACATGCACCAGTGTATACACGCCCCACTGGGCTTATGTATTGTATATCAGTAAACTCCTATCTCTCTGTTATTGATCGACAAAAACTGCTGCGCTCCGTTGCATGGTTGAAACCCAAAATAAGTCAACGGTAGACAAACCAATGACAAACTGCCAACACCAATTATTTTGCAGTTGATAATGCCAGTCCATGGGGCCCCTTTTCACCATGATCATTGCGGCAGTGCGAGTCACATAATGTCACATGACATGAAGCAATCATCATCCGACAAGATCAATCTTATAGGAGATCCACTTTAGTCAACGAGTCCAATAGCACCGCAAACCAATGCCGATTTACGGCCCCAAATCTGTTCAGATATGCTTATTAGCTTATCCTTATTGTAGTATATAAATAGGTCTCCCATTTTCAGGTCGTGAATATCGCCATCCTTGGTGCCGCAGCGCCGGTGAATCCACCCGGCAGAACCCATGGGTATAGCAGCTGCCCTTGTGTGAGCCACTGAGTTACTACGCTCCGCCAAGCTGGGGAGTGCTCACTATGACCGACTTAGCATCGTGAGATGCTCGTTATGCGGGGGGTCACCATCTGCAAATCATAGTGAAGCATAGTAAAGATCATAGTAAAACTATGTAAAACTAGTTCTGTGAAGAAACCACTTCCAACTGGTTTACCATGGTTTGCCCATGAAAATTTTCAGGCTGATGGCCCATGATCCTGCTGACTTCCAGGACAGCTGGGCCGGCCACCAGTGGGGCCCCCGGAGCGGCCTCATGGCGAACTGGTGAGTGGCACGCCTCACGTCGCCTGCCAGGATGGCAAGCATGAGACAATGCCACTGAGCAAATTGAACGGTGTAGACCTGCAAATGTTGAACGGATTTATGATAGGTCAATGATGGTCTTGTGATGAATGATGAGGTACCACATGTGCCAGTCATAGTTATGCGATCAGCTATACCTTTGGATGTGAACGGTGGTGTCGTATGATTGTGCAGCAATTAATTTCGCAGGCTAACCATGCTCCTTGTTCGCAAGGAGGTGACTGACGAGCTACACAAAAACATGGTGCCGGTGCCAAATGGAGGCCAGCAACCAGCTATCAGGTGAACTCCATCAATCAAATAGTGAGTTGATTCACCAACTACTAACATTCTACTAACCCTATGTGAACCGACTCACCTGATAGAAATCACCAACCAGGTCTGCCATGGCTGCACCCTCTACTGCATTCCCGTTTACCATTTCGTGGCCTTCCGTCAAGGATTCCACTGGGCTGGATATGACGAAAGCTGCTACCTGAGTCTCTGGAGGGGTTCCGATGGTGAATTTTGTTGAGGAAATACATACACGAACTAAGAAAACTAGGGGCATACCAATGACAATCGATATATTGTAGACGGCACGTATATCTCATATCACATATCCATTTGTAAATGGATTTGTCAGGTATACATATGACAATGGATATGTACATGGTGGTAAGTAGCATTTCCCAGCGAAAAGCGATCATATTTGGACCCTTTTGGGAGTATCACCGTTTGTGGCCACACACATCTGGATTTAAGCTGCCATCCAAGACTACACAGGGTTCTATGGGACCAAGAAGCTAGCGTGGTGGGTGGAGGTTGGCAATTCGTTTCATTGCAGCGGAATTTTCACGGGATACATTTGTTCCCATCCAACATCACATGTGGACATGATGGTTCCAATGGTAAGTAGAAATAGACATGGGGGCCAACCTCAACAGTCGCAGGTTTCATGGAAATGGACCATCAGCAATCTTCATTTCAGATCATTTCATATGCATTAAAGAAGCACTATGAAGCATCATTGTAATTGATGAGCAAACATCGATAAACTCACTTGAGAAGCATCTTGCGGGGGGATCATCCATCCCAAGACCGACCCCGTCAAGTTTTCACAATGAATGGCACAACCGACTCAATGAAGTGACCGTTCTTCGGTTGTAATCCCTGGGATGTCTCCTATAAATGATATGGTTGGTGGTTTCAACCCCTATGCAAAATGTTGGCCAACCAACCAATCCTTTGTTAATACAAGTGGGAACAGAAAAAAATGTCAATCAAACCACCAACCAGTAGTTGTTTCAGCTGAAGACGTTGACTACGACCTGTACAAGACTGTCGTTTTTGGCTTCTGCATTGATGTTGCGTTACAGAAAACGCGCATCCATGCATGCACAACGACTGAATTTATGACCCAAACCTAATAACGTGCGGTTCCTACTTCATCCGTCACGACACGCCATGGCTCACGTGCGTGCATCCACAACAACTGCATTTAGTCAAGGTTTCTTGAGGATTCTTGAGGGTGATGTCGCTGTCAGAAGACCTGCGTCCGCAACAAGTCACTAAGTGCATCCATGACCCGATCCTAATAACGTTCGGTTCCTATTGCATCCATCACGACACACCATGGCTCATGTGCATGCACAACAACTGCATCCATGACCCAATCCTAATAACGTTCGGTTCCCACTTCATCCGTCCTGACACGCCATGGCTCATGTGCATCCACAACAATGCATTTTTTCAGGGTTTTTTGAGGGTTTTTGAGGGTGATGTCGCTGTTTCAAACATGTGCAAATTACCCAGGTCATAAACAACGCCTTGACCTTGTTTAACCATTCTTGTTGGTTGCCCCTATAATTGCCATTGCATTAGCCATTTTAATCTATTTTTTTCCCTCCACAGCTGATTCCATCATAATCCCTATTAAAGTTACTAGCCATTTAAAGTTTCTTTCCCGATTGAAGA
>VSDK01009193.1:787163-827644 GCA_009767595.1 Symbiodinium kawagutii | reverse complement strand
GAAGAAATAAGATGCTATGTCACTCCAGCAACCAGTGATACTTATGGCTCGTCGGTGCTCCCGGTCTCGCTCCGCGTGGCATAGCTCCACATCAGGGACATGGCCTGAGGAACAGGGCTGAGGGGTTGGATGTTCAGGCAGTTTCCCATTGGGGCAGGAGATCCATATATGACCCCCCTACAGATCCATGGATGTTGATGGATGTTGATGCTATCTATGTCTCTCCATTGCTGTCTGCGCCATACCACCAGCTATGGTTGAAGTAGAGATCTCCCATTAGCCATGGTCCACGTCAATTTCAGCAATACCAGGGATGGAACCAGGAAACAAACAAGTAGGCAAAGGTCCACGAAACGTCCCAGCAAGGCTGGAAAGCCAGAAAACCGACAAGTAGAGAATGGTTGCTGCCAGGAATCTACGATTCCGTCTACATGACATTTTTGAGGTCGATTTACTAGTGAAACCCGCTTCGAGAAATCTTCGAACCAAGCGGTTCCTGTCAAGAGTATCCTGAAAATAAATTTGCATAAATTTGCCAGCAAGGAGCAATCGATACTTATTTGACGGTGCATGATTCATATGACCTTAAGCACTTGAAGTACCAAAGAACTATACTGACCGCCCTCGAATGGCTGTTGAATACTGATTTCAGCCATGGCTCACCACAACCGATGTGTACTAAACACGACAACCCATACAGGCATACCACGACATACCTGGACAACATCAACGGTGTGGGGCCACTGCTGAAGTCATCGTACAGGAACGGATCTCCTCCCAAGCGCCTGCTCCCACTCCACCATCGCCTGGTGCATCGGGTTCTGGCTGATGGCTTTCATGAGGTTTTGATCCGAACATTTCTTGCCAACCTCGGGTAATACTAAGAATAATTACCTTGAAAGCAAACACATCATGATTCAAAGCACCGATGATTCCCATGATCGTCAAATATCATCTGGATTCAGCATGGAGGCTCTCTGGAAAAGGGGCGATCCCACATGACCTCACCAGTTTTACCACGATTTACCTAGAGAAACTGGCAATGCTTAATTTCCAGGTTGGGTTTCCACATGCTCCACCTGCCAACCATCAAGTCCGATCCCTGCACCGGCCCAGCCTCCAAAGGCTGCGATTTCTCGGAGTAAACAACGCGCAAGCGCTGTTCAACGTCTTTCTCAAACATCTTTTCCATCCTAAGAAAGGCTGGAAGTATCCTTTGGCAAGCAGTCGAGAAACCATCTGCTTTAGGATCTTTTGGGAACTAATCCCTTCCTCCGATTACTAAACCTCCCCCTAGTATAAAAAACCGCCTTGGGTGTGCACTTCTAATATTCCAAACCAATCATGGAACCAACCATAACAAACGGAAATGAAATTTTCCAAGCTTCCCACGCACCTGTATGTTGAGGTGATGTACCAATGTCTGAACCCTCGTTGTGAGGCATGTTCAACCTGAACGACTGACATTTGATCAAAGTGCCTTGAGTGATCCAACTGTTGGACAAAACGCAGTGGCAAAGGTACATACAAGTCACAATGATAAGTTCGCACCAACGACTTCTGTGGATTCCAGGAATTTAACCACAGGTAGCTTCTTAGCCATCACCAAACGCATCCAAACGCATCCAACACGCCACGATCCACCAGTACCATTTTGATCACTACTCATATCAAATTGATGAACCATCATCAAGTCCATCATCATTATCTTCAACCATATTCGCATGTATTCACCATGGCCAACCAGGTTGAAACATTCCCAATCATTGTCAACCAGCATTTGGTGCTTTCTCAAAATAGGGGACCCACCAAATCATCAAATATCATGTCCATTTGTCCATGTAGGTGTTTCTCAAAATAGGGGTACCCCTAAATCATCCATTACTAGTCATTTATAGTAATTAACCAACCATAACTTTGGGGGTCCCCTATGGCTTGAGAAACCACCATGTGGGGGGGGTACCCTGTTTCAAGAAAATCCATCCGTTTGAAATCCGTTTGCCATCATTGATCAGCCCCAACATGTGGTTCCCTGGGCTCCCATGCGTGGCCGCCAGCACAGCAAGGTCGTGCAAGTTCAGGCCATACGAGCCCAAGCGATCCTCCAATGGGCCCGGGTGGGGCCATGGGGATGGGAGACTAACACTTGGTCAATCATCAGCTATGGCTGAACGGATGGTCGTTGATTCGTACGGATCCATCATGTAAACTATGTGTGTGTGTGTGCTCATGTGGTTGAAACGGATTTGTGGGCATTCAATTCATCAATGATGGTTGATTACTGTTATCGTTGGTCACGACATGTTATCATTACCCCCTGATCCCCTGTGCCTATTAGTAATGGATTTCTGGGCTGACCCCGCAGTGACAGGACTCTGATCGCCTCAAGAAGTTCCCGCCTCAGTTGGACCGGCGGTCAAGGGCTGACGGCTGCCCCCTGGTGCTCCCTGGTATCCCATCATCGACCAAAGCAGTCTGGCTTGTGGGGTGTTCACCTGCCAAAGTTTTGGATGGCTGGTGGTTGGCAATGGCCAATGGTGGCTAAGTAAAGGCTGCGGCTATGGTTCATAAGGAACCGACTGTGCGGGTCAATAACCATGGTTGGTTGCGATCCATCGCCCTATCTTCCAATATGATGAGCACCGAGGCGGAGTTAGAGGACATCAAATCTTGCATCACACCTGTTTCCAGCTGCTGCAAATGAGCGTTTCAAGTTTTCAGTGGTTTTCACCTTTGCTGAACGAATAGTGGCTAATCATGGTGGTTATGATAAAATTAATCTTGTGTATCAAATGCTTACTGCTGATCAGTGATGGGTAAGTTAGGTATGAGTTCCGTTCTTGTTCAACGGCCGCTGGCTATGCTGGTACTCTTGATGGTTGGGTTGATCCGTTTGATCCTGGAATGACCTGAGCCACCAATCCCAAATAATCCCCATTCCCATTCCCACGCAGCACCGAAGGCTAGATCACGCGTAGTGATTTGGCATAACCAAGCAAAGCACACCAAACACAACACAACACAACACAACACAGCACAACACAGCACAGCACAGCACAGCACAGAACTCAGCAGAACAGCACAGCACAACACAACACAACACATGCATATCTATCAATCCATCTATGTAAAAATTGTAAATATGCGGTAAAATGATGTCCAGGCCATGTATTGAAATCTTCTCAAAGGCTACCAGACCCAGGTGGAGCTGAGGGACATCTGTGGAGGAACCCGCTGGCCCATGGCCACCACCGGCGACTCCGAGTTCCAAGCACCTGAACCGAAACCATGGCAGCGCTGGCGCAAGGTTCCAGGACCCGAGGATGGTGAACGGCCAAGGATGCTTCATGATTACGGCTAGGGATGAATCCTTACTGTTTTCATATTCCATCCTCATTGTTACTCCTGCTCGAAAGTCATGATGGCCAACTAGGATGATGGCTGTGGGGCGATTCTGAGAGTTGAAAAGGCACAAGGTTCTTCGTGGGAATCGCGGGTGGGAAATCATCGTTTTCCAGCCACATGAAACGACTAGGTGCTTCGCCAAACCCTGGTCAAAAGTTGGAGTGGTCACTCATTAGCCACGGCTAAAAACAATGTACCAGATTCACCATTGAATCATGGTAAATACTGGTTTCATTGGTTTGAACTGGTTAAGCATCAATCATTATATAACCAAGATTGAAGATTGCCGTCAAATGCGAACCCGTAATAACCAATCTTGGCCATGATAAACCCAAGTTGGTTGGTCAAGTTGGCTGCAAAATGGGTTGGCCACATCTGTTCGTTACATGTGAAGGTTGCCACTTCCAATCATCGTCGAACCATTGTGGCAATGTTGGTGATCATGGGCCGGGCAAACAATTGTAAATGTTTGTAACATTGCGTGTTGACAACGGTTTTAGTTGCCAACATAAGCTGCTGCTAGGCAAATCATGCTGTTTGTATATGCTTCTGACAGAGTAGCTTACGCTATATTAGTCGCATTTAGTCGCAGATGGCGCTGCTGAATTTCAACGCCGTGACTAACATAAGCTGGCCATAAGCGAACAAGGCGGACATCTGGTTGGTCAACTCGGTAGGGTAACTTCGAACATCGACACCAGCAGCCAAAGGTCCGTGTCAATCGAGTCAGGAACTCGCATAATCACTTTACTTCCTATAGATTTACCTGGATTAGCCATCAACCTGGGTGGATTCGTTGCTAAGAAAGCTTGACAATTCGACTAATAGATACTTCATCAATAATGTTGGCCAGTGAAAAGGCTCATCATACTTCATCAATGTATAGTCATCATATTTCATCAATCTGGTGATGCCTGATGATGGTTAGTCATTGTTTCCAAGCCGCGGTTTGCAGCTGGCAACAGCGATGTGCCTCCGGCAGTTTCAAGACCTTTGATCTGCCAGCCATGCCGTTGATTGAAGAGCCTGGCACGTGGGTCACAGCCATTGGGAGAGCTGCTGCCACTGCCGGGTGCCGCTGTTTACGCGGCTATGTCATTGCAATCGACTCTTGGAAATGGTAGCACTGGCCATTTGTTTGCTCTAGGAATGCTGCTAAACATTGCTAAACTGTGGTATGTCTGAACACCATCAAGGGGCAATATGCGATCCAATTAATATGCCACTATGACTTCACTAATACTGATGTACAAATACAGGTATGTATGTGTGGTATGCTGCAGACATGAACCGGACTCCCGGCATCCACCGATGTCCTGTGCAAGGCATATCGCGCAGATGGAGCTTCAAGAGCACCCCGCGCATTTTTTGGAAGCGCCTGAAAGTTTCGACGGGCGCTCCCATGAATCACGCCAATCAGGAGGAAACATGATGAAACCTCTCTCTTTTTTTTTGCGAGGGCGTCCAGAGGGGTCATGAACCACCAAAAAAAGGATGACAGGTTAACAACAAAAGGTGAAAAATCTCAAGAGATCTCAACCACTTGATCTTGGCTAGTCAATGTTGATTCAATCTTGGCACTCCTCTTCCTCCTCTTCTCTCTCTATGATCCTTCATGGGTTCACCACCCCACACGACTCCAACTCTCCATGTACGAAAAGGTTGCAGTAAGGGTGAGCAATTCCAAACATGTCCAACCATTGACTAACCCAATTGGTCTCCACTCTAACCAGCACAAAAATTTCATGTATCATTTTGGAGGTGCAACCTTTGAAGTGGACTAGGTGAACCCTCGATGGTCATCAAACCCAACCAATGAGGGGGGCGCTGCTCAGCCCCCAAGCTGCCCTGCCTGGAAAGTCACACGCAAGTCTTCCTCAAAGTCATGGAGCCGACTTTCCGCGGCCTCGAGAGATGGGTGCTGTGGAATCCCTGGATCCCATGGCACTGGTGAATTCGAAACGAAGCACCACACGCAACCCCGCCTCGCGATGCTCGGCCCCAAGCACCTTCTCCAATTCTTCCAGAAGGGCCTGGCCCCGAACCCCATCAGCTGCCCATGTCATGGCTTGTCGTCTCAATCTCACAATCTAAACCTATAGCATAGTACACAGCACTGAGAACTCCCCAATCTGGGTTCTGCTAATTGCAGTCAGGTGGAGGAGCAGGCGGGAGGAAGGTGGAAAGAGAAGACAACTCTCATAAAATCTAACAGCCCTCGCCGAATCTCACCTCGCAGCTGGGGAATCAAACAAAAAACACGGAAGGATAAACATTTTTTGTGTATGTATCCAAACATGTATGCGCGTTGTATATGTTAATTGTCCTTTTAAACAATCAACATGAAGTGAAATAATGAAATATATACAAAGAAATAGATAGAAATAGTATATCCATATATACTATGTAGATGAACAAATGTACCTACGGCATCATCCTGTTGCTACATCTAACTGCTACCTGCTACCGCTTGGGAGATCATAGTGACCAAGCTGATGATGTGCCTTGGGCTCTTGTGGCATGCCACGAAGACCCGCGGTCACCTGGCACAAGCAGCATGCTGTGGTGACCCCTTGCCACCAGACTACACTGATCTCCAACCAAAACTGGACAAGATGGTCTGTTTCACCCAAGCTTGATCCAAATTCTTCAGTTGTAGATTTACCAAACTCATCCCCTAGTCACCTCAAGTGGTTCACATTGCCACTATTCACCCCTATGACTCACAAACCAATGTTTTTGGGGTCTAGGCCTACTGAACCGATGCTTCGTGGCCACCCAGACCCCCTTTCTGCATCCGAGCGGCAGCGGTTCCGGCTCGCTTGCGGAAGCCATGGCCACCCTGGGCCAGGACCAGGACCAAGATGGCACACCTCCGGCGGTCTGACCCATCCGAATCCTTGGGCTGGATGGAGCCCCTCTTTCTACTTGCTAAGGCCTGACACTGCTTAATTCATGATGGTAAACGATGGTTAATGTAGTTGATGGTCGATTTCATGGCTAAGAACCATTCGCACCGATTCAACCCTGAGCTTGTGAACTTTGGAGGGGTGCTCACTTTGAACTATCTGTTTTCTGAAATATCATTATATAGATATCATTAGTGGCTAGCTCCTCTTCTGGGGCCGAAATGGTTCGGAGGCAATACAAACATGGTTTAACCCCTGGCTGATAAGCAGGAATTCAGCATGATTCACTAGTGAAGATGTGGCTGTGGGTCAAAACCCTGTACCCCTGGTTCCCATCATTCACCATTGTTTTCCTCATCATTGTTGGTTACTATCCCTCAATATTGGTTGGTTGATATTGACCCATAGCCATGTGTGAATCCTAAAATCTGCACGGCTAATGCTTGCCTGTAATCATCCACTGTCATCCACCAAGTAACCAAGGTGAACACCAAGGCCCTCTGCTCCATGGGGCCAGGTATGCCGAACCTCTTCATGAACTTCATTAAGCCCGGCTCAGCTGACCTGGACATGGGGCCCGGTCGGCCAGTAGAAACTTGGTGGATGGGATCACCATGCCACATGGAACAACTGACTTAAGGGATGCTACCAACCCTGGGAACCAAAAAACATGTGTGAATGAAAACATAACAGTTTGCCGTAATGGTAGGTCAAAGGCGTCTCCTGTCCCCTGTCTTCCCCGAGAAGGGAAAATGTACGAACCAGAAAACATAAGAGCTTTGTGGGTTGATTTTAGGGCCGTTTATGGTTTTAGGGTTGAGTTTAGGGTTTAATTTACATACATGGTTTCAGGGCTGATGCTTGCTTGAATTTCTGGTTTCTCTCTCTTTCTCTTTCTCTCTCTCTCTCTCTCTCTTTCCACCGCCATCTCCATTTCTGGCTTAAACTGGGTTGATATTGAGATGTCTGGTTTTAGATTCTCTCGGATTTATGGGTAGTTTAAGGTCGATTGTTTATGGTTTCAGGGCTGAGTTCTGAGGGGGTGTATTTTTTTGAAGGATTCAGTTTGGTGTTTATAATATTTGTACAGGGCCTACAGGGTTTCCGGTCTTAGGACTGATTTCGGGGTTTCGGGCTGAAGGTTTTTGGTTTCAGGGTCGAGGCCTTCCTGCCTTCCTTCCTCTCGTTCCGAATCCCGCTGCCCGAGATGTTCGGCCTCCCACCCTGGTGATGGACATTTCGCCAGAAACTGCAACATCCCATTCCCAACAGAATCAGAATATCAGAATCATCACCAGACTACGCATGAAATCTAGCAATGAGTATATAGTCATCGAGAGTTCTAAAAAATGCCATGGCTAAAACAATCCTGGCAAATGGACAAACAACACATGGTGGCCTCATGCCTGCAATGAAGCAGCAGCGGCTAGGATACAAGTGACATAGGACAAAACACGTGATGAAACCAAACATCAACGTGACAAATAGACAGTGCCTACATCTTAGATGCGCGGCATAGGTCTCGTGACATAAATGGCCCCGTCTTGTAAGATGACAAGCCCCGAGACGCATGAACCGCCTGGCCCGGCCTCACCCTGGCCAAACAAGCCGGAGTGACCCAGGTCGTTTCTTGGGGAAGCTTCGTTCAACCGCTCATTTGAGAAGAACGGCTGGCAGCAACGAGGCAAGCCATTCCTACGAACCAAATCAATCGTTCCCCGAAAAGGGTCTCAGGAACCGTGCCCACAAGCATGGTTGGTTGAAAAGTGTTCATCAACGATGAATGAGGGGTGTGCATGGCGCACCTCATGAAACATGGAATTGGTTGGTGGTCTCAAACCCTCTGGAAAACAGTAGTCAGCCAACCAACCATTCTAAATATGTAAGAGAGTGAAGAAATCGTCAAACCACCAACTAGAAATAACTAGAGGTAACTAGAAATATCTGATTTCTGCATATGTCCAGCATAGCCGACATAGCCATTTTCATTTTTGGTCTCTCGATGTCTCTTGCAGTTCACTGGCATCTTTAAATCTGTGAGTCTCAGTGCCATGCCCGTAGCTCTTCCAACACCTGTTCCAAGACCTAGGGAAAAAAGGCTGAGCCACATGGATTCGGGGCTGAGAGGGGCTCCCAACAGACCATCAAACTTTTTCAGGAGCAGGTCGGTTTCCAGGCCCTCGAGACAAGCATCGCAGCCACCAAGAGCATTGCACACCATTTTTTTGTCGGTGCTGCTAGTTTCATATTTGTCGGTGTGCCCTCTGATTCAAGTTTCACCACGGGAGACTTGTAATCTGCACATATAAATATGGACCTGCAACCGCTTGTCATGGATGCACATGCCACCCGGTTGCCCACCATTGCGGTCAACCATCAATGGGAACCAATGGATCTCCCATAGAAACATCCATTCACCATGGGTTTTTCCTTCAACAGCTGGTGGTTTACCATCAAATTGCAAAGTTCTTTCAGGTGGATCTACCATTAGTAAACCATCATTGAGCATTATTGCCGGCTAATCATCATCAACCACTATCTACCCATAATAAAAAAACACCCTTTCTAGGCCGAAAAAAATGTTGACCAAAAAACTCCAGCGACTTTTTGGGTAAATCCCGGCTGTGGGAGATGGCCCCCCCACCTGTGGCCGCAGTTTGCAGGCACAACCTCAGGAAAGCATCTCTGGGAAGATTCCTTTTTTGCTAGGATTTGTGGGGTTGCGTTATATAACCACATGGGTATGTAGTGCTGAATACGGGTTACAACCACTGGTGATAAGGGGATGGCAACCAGCAGTCATGGTTCATTGATTCCATGGGTTTATTCATTGGCGGGATGCCATCGTGGGCGTTTGGGGGTGCCGCCCATGAAGCAACCAGGGGTATGAATCAACCATGGGTTTATTCATCCAGGGTTGGCATTAAGAGCGATGCGATCGTGCCAAAATCATCCGTTTCAATGTCGTTTCATTTCTGGCAGAGCTATCGTGTAGATGAGCATGCTACACCAATCTCGCATCAACCAGCATGCAAAAGTTTGGCAGCCGCGGCTTTTTGAGGCAAAATGCTTCGTTGAAGAATGCTGAATGTCAGCCCTGGATGAGTTGAAACCTATGATTAGTGGCCCTAAACATGTGATTGAAATTGCTTCACCCTAGGGCCCTAGAGCAAAACACAAAAAGAGTCATGAAAACCACCAACTTGTCTTGATTGATAGGCATCTCAAGTATCAGGATCAGGACTTGTCCTCCCATGGAAGCTCCCTATGCAGATCCGCGAGCAGCGCTCCTTTTAAACCGTGGCCCCTTCTGCTGCCTTTGCTTTGGGCATGTCGCCAGTGAGGTATACCACCTGAGCTGTCGACATGTCGCTCTTGGGATACACCCAACATCCGTGGCACAGAGGGGATGAAGCTCCCACATGGCTGTGAATGGCTGACCTGTGAAAAGTATGTGGTAGGCGGCCGAAGTGCCTGTGGATGAGGAAGGCACTTGAGCTCTTCAATCAAAACCCCGGGTGGCAAGTTTCTCTTGAGCAGACTGGAATCAGCCCAAACTCAAACAGAATCAGTATGATTAAGGGGGTGCCGGAACTAATTGATGACAGTCGATGATTTGTTTCGATGCCAGCAGAGCCTACGCATTGAAACAAGCCACAGGGTTACATCCTACTGGATTTGTCAAATTGCAATGCTCTAGGCTAGACACTCAACAAGATCCGGCCATCAAAGCAATGAAGCTGGGGAACTCCAGAAATTGGAAAATGCAATCAAGGCATACCACTACCGTTTCCATCGTCAATCAAAACATGCCAACAGTTTCAGTAATGGTGAACATGGCGCGCAGTGGCCAAATGTCGACAGAGATTCAGCTCATATGTCACAACCAAGCCAGCAGGTAGCGCTGGCCATTTACATTTTTTGCAAGCAAAGCTGGTGCTCATGTGTGGCTTGAAAACGGGGCATGGCTGGATGATGAGTCATGCCAACCCAGGGTTGTTTTCCCATATCTATCAACGTCTGGTGTTGTCCCTGCCTTGTGGGTGTTTCAAGGACTGTGGCAGCCACCAACCATCATGAACTTCGGGGTGGTCTATTCTGGGTCCCCGGCTGCCAACAACAACAACATCAACAGCAGTTGACCGTTGGAGGGGTGTGGGCTGGCCTGTGCAATGATTCGTTGATGGGGCGTGTCACTGCTATTGGGGGGAACATATATGGTACCATTACACTATTCCATATGATTCCATCACTCCGGGGAGCATTAGAAAACACACAAGAAGGTGATTTGCTCGTTTCCGAACATGTTGTGAGGATATCCCTCTTGCAATCTGCTGCCAATGTTGGACGGCCGAGGGTCGTAACCATTCATTTGCTGGATCTCTGGGTCCTGCAATCAAAACATGTTGACCGCGGATGTCGCATGCGAAGTGCATCAAAGTAGCTTGAGATTGTGGGGGGAACACGGAAAGTGGAAACTCCAGTTACAGTAGGCAAATCGAAATCAACATGTATCTATACAGGCTACACATATAGTATAGGCATCGTTCAATGCATATAGGCAATACATTGCTACTGGAATGGTGCATGGAAATCAATTTAAAGAATACATGTTCACAAACTTCCAAAGACAAAGCACCACTCTGAACAAATTCCAGAATCAGGACACCAATGAAGGGTGAAGTGTATCTTCAAGTGTGCTTTCTGACGTATGTGGCATACCTGCCTCCGTTCCTGCAAAATCATGCCTGTTCCCAGGGCTCGGATATTGAGACAAAATCCTTACTAGCTTCCTGCTTGACTAATCTATTATAATGAAGAGAACAAGAACAAGCATCACTGAACGTATGCATCAATGACTTTGGTGTTTTCAAAAAATGACGACAAAATACAATAAGATACATTAATATCGATATTGAAATTTGTTCGACATTTACTGTACGTCAACAAATGCATAGATACATGTTCCTTTGAGAAGATTTCTGGCTACCGAAAACCAAGTGGAAACCGAAAGGGGCATTCTGGACATCAACAAGGATGGAAACGGGACGTCCAGCATAGACAGTACTGATCAAAAAGCTAGGATTAGTTGCCAGCGGCGCGGGCAACAAGCAAAGAAACCTTCAATTTCCAAGACTAGGGTTATTGTTGCATGCGCCGATGTAGTTTTCTTTGGGTATCTTCGGTTACCCACGTTTGAGGCTGATAAAACTCCAAATGGAATCACATGATTGCAAAACCTTCCTATATTATGTTGACCAGTAGTTTCGGATAGAAACCGACCATGGGTTGAAACTACGTAGATCTACGTAGTATGTTGATGTCCAATATGTTGATAGTGAGTTTCCTGCACATTTCTTGCACATGTTTGATGTCATTTTATGCCTTCGAAAACCCAAACCCCACTCCTCCGCCAGCCGTGGGGCAGTCAAAGCGGCTTGCACTTGGCTCACTCCCCGGGTGGTTGGCTCGAAACCGTACCTGGTGGAGTGCTGTAGGTGGAATGTCCCAGCTTAGTCACGGACAATGTCAGTCCTTCATCTTGGAAAACCGACCCCCGCATGCCATTCATATGTAGGCAATGTCATGTTAATTCATCGTCTATGGCAATTACATCAATAATGTGTTTGCTATATCAATGATTACAAATCATAATCATCGACATAGCCATAGCAAACAGATTGCTGCAATCTATTACAAAGCTTATGCCAAGCTGTTAATGCCGAAAGTTACATCTGCCATCATCCACCACTTCCCAGCGACACAAAGAACATGCGGAACAAGACATACGGTCCATACTGCCGCTGCATCCAAGTCACTTGGGAATGATATCTGCCTGACCGCATGGCCAAGGGGGGGTGGACCTTGTATTTTTGCAAAAGGCTCGAGCTGTCCACATTATATACTGGGCTGCACTTGTAACAGATTGAATGTACACATAGAAAATGATTTACACGTTTCAATCTTCATAGATATATACAGCTGCATGCCATTTTTTGCAAATTCTTGTAGCAACAAGTTGTTGATCAAATGCGGGGAATGCCAAAGACCTTCGAGTCTTCATAGGCGCCTAAAAATATATCCATAAATTGATGTGTATAAGCGGATCACCTTGATTAAAGAATAGTTGCAGTACTCAGTTATTCGGTAGTGGTTGAGGTTCACAAATACGCAAAAATGATCGAATGCCATAGACGATGACCCAATTTTCCTCACCAAGGCTACTATCAAAGTTGCAGCTCACAGGTCTTCCACCGTGGTGAGATGCCAGCTGTTGTATTGGAGAGCCCGAAGCCAAAGAAGTGCGACTCATTTGTCTTTTATTGATATCAAAGGTGCACCAAGAAAAAATCGAAGAAGTAAAGTCAAACGCCAATATCAAGTAGGATGTTACGTCAAGGGCCTGGATAAGTTCGAAGTTATGAGCACGATAGAGCACTAGTAACCATACCTGAAGACACGATCAACCATGCTTTGAACCATACAATTGACTGAATTGACCATGTTATTCTTGTTCATTGCCTTCTGAGGTTGGCTCAACCGACCATTAACATCCAATAAGCATCACTAAAACCGACTAATAAGATCCATAAAAACCTGGAGATAGCTATATAGTATATATTGCAAGATCGATCAAGATCCATTTTTTCACCTGCGCCCTCCTCCTGAATCCACTAAGATAAATCCTTCAGATCCATTAAGATCAAGCGCACTCTCAGCCGCAGCTTCCTCCCAGCGATGTTCAGCAAGGTGAGCGACTCCCAGTCACTAGTTTTGATAGAAATCTGGGCTGATCCGCCAAGATAGGAACCACCAAACATCGAAAATCAACCAGGTGATGAAAGAAATCTGATGAGATCTGGATAGAATGCGAATGGGAACCACAAAAGAAAAGTCGTTCTAGTGCGGACACAATTGGACACCATCAACTTCTGAGAGTCCATCCTTTGCGAGGGTCCTTTACGCGAACACCCCCAGAAAGGTGTTGCATCACTCATCTGCGGTGTGCCTGGATGGGCATGCACAACTTGCGTCGCTCTTTCAGCAATTTCATTTCCTAAGGGCGATCAGCGAAGCATGAGCAAAGCAGGATGCCTGCGGACCATCGCTGCCAGGGCACATCGTTGTGGATTAAGAACTGTTGAAAGCACTGAACCTTGCAGCGGCACTGGCGTTTTTCACCACCTGTATCCCATGGCTACAGGGGTCAGCTACCGTACGGGGTTATTGACCTTGGTTAGTTGCGTCCCAGGTCAAACCTAGAGGCTCACCGGTGAGACAAACATGTTGGCCCCAATTTGTTCCTGCTAGGTTCACTCGTCCACAGGTTGTTGAAACAACAGTTTGCACAATGATCGTGGCTTGCTTGTTCCGATGCAATCATTCTGGCTGAGGCACTTCCAGGGGCTCGTGGTCCCATGTAACATGTAGTCATGAAAAGATCTTGGCTGGGACCAGGTCCATCCCATGTATTCCCATGTCCTACTTGTCTTTTCCCAGCCTGACTTGGTACCAACCCGATCTGCTCATCTGCTGCACGCCAAGGCCAAGTGACCATGCTGCCCTGAAATCTTTCATCCTGCGGAGACCATGTGACAGGTGATGACAGGTACAAAATCCCATGGGGCGCGGCAATGATGTCGTGTAAGCTGCGTTCGTGAGAAATGCCTGTGGGATGGTGAACAAATCTTGGCTGCACATAGTCAAACCTACTTCTACATTTGGAACGATTGGAAACCCACCATCCCCAGATATCCCATGCTAGCGTGTATCCACACATGGCACATCCATGTATGCATGCATGCAGGCACGGACGGACGGATGGACGGATGTGCGACTGTATGCAAATGTTTACACATGCTTGCATGCATGTCTGCATCCATCAGTGCGTGTATGACAGTATGTGCGAATGGATGTCTGTAGATATGCCTGTTTGCGTCTGTGTGCATGCATCTTGCTACATATGATCCTATGCACACGTAGATGCACGTAATCACTCGCAAACGTTCATGCATGCCTACATTCCACATGCACACGTGCAATGTCACACACTGAGAATCTTCAGAAAGCTGTTGGCCAGTCAGCTGCAATTTTTCCTATATACTCCCCTGTTTGCGGTTTGACAATGTATTTCTTATGTTCTACGGTCAACAATTCAACCCGTATGTATACTGTAAATTAAAAAACAATCTTCACATGTTTATGCGCAAGATAATTGCAGTGAATGTTCTGTACAAGGGCCGTCTGCTGCCCATTGCCAAAGATGATCAAAGAAGCATGTGTGCATTAATCTGATGCGCTGCACAAAGCGACAACTGCGCAACCATCGGAGGTATTTCACCACCGAACTATGGGCCTTGGGAGGTCTACACAGCCCAAACCGCTGTGGATTCGGATGTTGAAACATGTAATTAAGGACTTGTGCTACAATGCACTAAAAAACCTTCCCCAGGATACAGTACACTCCAGCGATCAAATGTTGGGTTCAATTCAACCTGTCCCTCAGCTCCTCGTACTTGGAGCAGAACCTTAGCACAGGATTGACCTTTGAGAACCTCAAGCCTGATCCAAGGGTGAAATCTAAGTGGTTAGGCTTTCTATGTCTTCCCTTGATGGAGGTGACGAGCCAATATTCAGTATGCCCAAAGGTATCCAGTGGTCACTTACCTTCTCAGTGCTCGAGGAAGCTGGTTCTGTCCTGCCTTTGTAATTTTTGCTACCGTTTCCTTGTCACATCCGGGTCCCTTTTGTATTCCTATCTGTTATTTGTGCCATCCCAACAAATTATCTCTCCATCGCCATCCCGAATGCATTGCTGCATATTAATCAATCAATAATTCGATCATCCAAATATTGAAAATAGTGAAAAACACTGTTTCCAACCACTAGCTTGCTATGGTTCTATCATATTCTATCACGCTCGATGTTGTAATTAGTTCTATGCTTGGTCACATCGATAGCAGCTTCAGGCCCCTATGCAGCTGACAACCATTGCGATCCCAGTAGCTCTTCCAGCATTCCTTGGCTTCCAATGGATTCGAGAGAGCTGCATACGCACATCACCACTATCAAAACTTCCCAAATTCAAAGACCTCCTTGTGACTTTGATAATAAGTGAGGAAAACCGCTGGTTTTGTCATTTTGCTTCATCTTTTCATAGTGCCGTTGCCTTGTGCCATCCAGTTTTGACTTGAGATCTGATGTATTGCCTCAAGGTCTGACACCGTTTCGTGCCCAAGCTTCGTTTCGCATCATCCTTGGAAAGCTGCGGTCGCGCAGTGGCTTTTTTGGGTGCGCCAGCTGCATCTTCCATCCTGCCGTTGTACCTCACTAAGCAGCCGAGCTTCAAACAGGAGAAGCTTACCCAGGTGCTAATCATCGGGGGCCAACCAGTGATCACCAGGAGAGGATTGGGGATATAGCGTGACCAATAGCAATCTGCATTTAAACGCTTGTCACAAGAGGTTTAAGTTAAAATGCAGTTCTAGTGTGCAAATACGTGGCAACAGGCAATAGCGCACTCACAAAAAAAACAGGACCTGTGCGTGTGAGCCATGAAACGTATCAACTACACCCGTGGCAGGACCCAGCAACAGCTGGGGTGAATCCATCAAGCAACTCCTTTGCCCAGGCTGGCTATTTGCAACAGGGATGTGAGAATGAGGAGGACAATGGTCGTGATGATGAACATGTAACATGTCACATGCAGTGAGAATGACAATTATCATCATTACCATCATCATTATCAGCAGCATCATCATCCAGATCATCCAGAAGTAGTTATAATGTGGGCGCATAAGAATCCAACACTGTAATGTAGAAACCTGCACGACCACCAACAAAATCGCGGCAGCAGCGGTTCCAGAGTTGCTTGCCTGCAGAATCCAATTCTTTCAAACAGCTTGGGCCACTTTCTTCCGACAAATGCCCCATTACCTTTCCAGTAGTGCCTTCTCGCTTGAGTCCACATTGCTTGAAACCAAGTCACACCGGAATCCTCAACGCAAAGTGGGAATATTGACTTGACCAAACCCAAATTGGAAGTTGGGGATCAAAATGGATAAGTTGGGAAATCCGTGTGGTCATGGTCCGAGGCGTTCCCTCGTCACAACCATGGCTTCTCATTGCTGCTGTCCCAAGGCTAGTAGCGGGATAAACTCTGCAGATTGGAGGACGCGAGAAGGCACCTTCAGTTTATTCTCCTGGTGCGGCTGCAACTGAGGGGCTGCTAATCCCTTTCGCCAGAAATAACGAAAGCTATGATGGTTGGCAGATGTTGGTAGGGTTAGCGTGTTGCTTGGATCGTATGTTTGGCCAAAACTCAATTTGGATGCCATGCTGCTGATTCCCTTCTGGCTCCGTGGTTGATTGGCAACATGGACTTTCCTACACTCATGCTTGGAAACAGGCGCACAGTCACATACATCCACTACCCCTGTGGAGGTCGGGTCCTTGGCTAAGGTCTGAAAAATGCTGGCAGACTTCTTTGCTGTGCGATCTTGGGTGTCAAAATCCACACGCACCTCATCCGTGGATCAGGGTTGTTAAAGGCGCCGATCAACCTCCCAAGCCTGTCGTGTCTCTTTTGTCGGCATCCTGCAGCCAAGGTACGATGCCAAAGCGCTTGGCATAGCCGAAAGCCCACTCAAAGTTGTCCATGAAAGACCACACCTCACAGGTTGTCACCAGGTCGGGTTCGTATAGTATAGATCTATGATGGTTTCTCCCCCAACTGTAAGCGGCTGTAAACCACTACTAACCATGACGGGTCTTCGCCACCATGAGCCGTGACACTTATATACCGACTGGTTGGCATCGGACTGAGGCCATTGATCATCTTATTGGGGTGAAAATGATCTGAGGCAACTACCAAAATACAAAATCAGCATCACTTGAAGGGAGCTCATTGGAGGCGTGTCTCATTTTCCCTCAAGCATCTCCCCTGGTTGGGCAGTGCCACAAAACCCAAGCTGTTGTAATCCCCCATGAATCCCACTATGTTGATCCAGTCCTTGGTTTTATCGGATTTACCATTGGGTGATCACGCCTACGAGGTACTTCCACCACAAATGTTGACACCATTTACCAAGGGCCCGGTGGTTCCACTTCAACCACTGAGACCCCAGTGCAACCAGTGCCCCCTTGGATGCCAGGTGGCAAGGTAGCCCTTCACATCTACTCCATTGGACATTGCTTTGTGCATCTGGGACAAATATCCTTGTAAATACTCCACACGAGCAGTGTCCTGGCAGGCTGAACACTCCTGGGCAATGCATTCTGCAGCCCATGCGGCCTTCACAGGTTTGAAACCCTCGCAACCGGCACAAACGCGAAAATGTGTAAACACATCCACTCTCATCAATTGATCGAACATCTTTGAATGAACCAGTGCTGATCTTGAGAGGGGATGATATGGGTAAGTTCACGTCCCCAAAGACGTCCGTATATCGTTCTCGAGGAACATCAGGAAACCAACCCTGCAAGGGTTTCTCATGATTTCGGATCCCATTTAGGGCATCGCTTCCCACAGGTCAACCCTGCAGTCATTGAGTGCTTCTTCTTCGGTGTTTTCTCTCACTGCGCAGCCATTTTCGGTCACCTGGACGGCAAAAGGATATGAAACCTCTGCAATTTGCTTGCGGGCTACTCCGTGTAGCTCCCTAGCTCCTCACTTCAAGGGATATGTGGATACCAATGCCTCCTGACACCCATAACATGTTTCAAGCTGGGAGCTGGGAGGGCAGCGACCCAATGCATCTCCCAGTGTGCACGGAAATGGTATTAGCAACCTGCTGGATTCTGCTGGATTCTGCTGGATTCTGTTGATGTCCCGAAGGCCAAGCATTTTGGCAAAAGAGTGGGCCAAAACTCAACACCAGGACCAACCCCCAGCAAAAAATCAACTATATTTGGCCACCATTTTTGCTCAGCTGGAAAGGACGAGGGGACCAAAACAACAACAACAACAACAACAACAACAACAACAACAACAACAACAACAACAACACAACAGCAACAACAACAACAACAACAACAGCAACAGCAACAGCAACAACAACAACAACAACAACAACAACAACAACAACAACAACAGAAACAACAACAACAACAACAACAACAACAACAACAACCACCACAACAACAACAGCAACAACAACCACAAACCACAACCACAACCACAACCACAACAACCACAACCAACCAACAGACCAAACCAACCAACAAACCAAACAAACCAACAAACCAACAAACCAACAAACCAACAAATCAACAAGTCAACAAACCAACCAACAAACCAACAAACCAACAAACCAACAAACCAACACACCAACAAATCAACAAGTCAACAAACCAACCAACCAACAAACAAACCAACCAACAAACCAACAAACCAACAAACAAACCAACAAACCAACAAACAAACCAACCAACCAAACAAACAAACTCAACCACCCACCAACCAACCACAACAATCAACACACACACAAACCAACCACAACAATCAACACACACACACACAAACCATCACAAGCCTCGACAAGAACAGCCATCACCACAGCCACTCAACTGCCGCGGCACCAGGATGCCACCCTTGGGCGAGTACTCCTGGTGGATCCAACTCAAGAGCTTCTGAAAGCCCCAGGGCACGATATCCCAACCCATGTCTGTCCGAAACCTGGGTGACTGGAGAAGTGGCCAAATGCTGAAGTGATTCCTGAAAATGTGCGAGGATCATATCTACATCTACTAGTCAAACTATCTATCTATCCATCTATCTGTCTGTTCATCTATCTGTTTATCTATCTCTCGCTGGGCTAGGCTGTCCTGCCGATCTCCATCTTTGTATCCAAAATCTGTCTATGTACCAATGTCTATATCGATGTCAAAAGAGAATGGAGGGCCTCATCAAGCAGTTTGGTGTGAATGACGCCGAATTCGCATTGTTGATATGAATCGTCATCACCCAAAATACTGCGGACAAACGTCCTATGGCAAGCATAGCCAATCGGCTGCTCCATGGATCATGGCGTGTTGTTGATAGTTAAAACATGAAAAAATAGCAACCAGTCTGCTGCCATGAGAGTACCCAGCATGGCCCAATGATCCAAGGGGCCATCGCGGGTCGGAAGTATTCTTCACCTCCTGGTGGGCAAAAATGGATGAGGCCCTGATGCAGCCATCTGCTTGTGTTTCTCCAGATTCATGATTCTGCAAGCTGAAAGTGTAACATCTGCTTTAGGTAAACCACACATTTCATTTGACTTCTTTTTTGTGGAGCCTGGATCTTTTTTGCAAAACCAGTGGTTGGGGTGTTTTCATTTCTGGGAGGGTAATATCTACTGGGACTGGTCTTGTTTTTGGTGCAATACCTACTGACTGGTTTAGTTTTCCAAAAGGTAGCATCCCTCCAAACCATCACCACATATCAACCACATGTTAACCATCATCAACCGTCATGAACGTTTAGTTTCCCAAAGTTTGTTAAAGGCTAATCCTGGGCTCATGGTAGTTCCCAGCATCTCCCATGGGTCGGACCTGGGATGCAAACTGCCTCCGCTCAAGCCCAAGGGTCTGCCATCAGTTGGCAGTTCCCATGGGGTACAAGGAAACATTGGCATGGCAAGCGTTCCAAAGAGCAGCAGCAGCAGCAGCAGCAGCAGCAGCAGCATCCATATGCGGCCTACAAGCCCGGCAACCATTCCCAGCAGATTTCTGGGTCAAGCATCTCCCATATCATGACCGTTTTCACCCTCCCTTCAAACACATGAACGCCCTGAAACGGCTCATGGGACATCCGTGTAGCTGCAGCATTGAAACTAACATGGACCTTTTGGTAACGCCAGCTGACAAGCAATCTACTTCAGCTGATTCGACGGTGAATCATTTGCTTCACAAGCTGCGTCCAACCCAAAGCCCAGCCATGACAAAACCCAAGAGTCTGTCCCAAAGAAATGCCGGATGAACCCCGAAATTTGGGGATGTACCCAGCATCAAGCTCCCACCAATGCACAGCCGCTCCGGATCCGAAAAGTAGTTTTCATTCTCTGGAGCCTTGTCCCTCAGTTGCCGATGCTGTGATATCCTTGATGTGATTCATGACTAAAGCCCAGGGAAAAGTGAAAATCCTTGATCTTGGATTTCAGCCATTATCCTTGATTAATGTGTTTTTTTGATATGATTTATTGAAATTCGTTCAAAATCAAGGTTCCCAACAATATGCCTGCAAAACCAACCGCCAGATCTGTACAGCCGATGGCGCTGACGTAACGCATCCTGGATGTGGCTAGGCCCAGCGGCTCATTGGGCGAGACGAAGTCGGTAGAGTAGTGATTCAACCCGAAGAAATCCGAGGAGCCCAGGAGCCAGGACTTCTCCTTGGGTCGCGAGTGGAGCTGTTGAGGGAAGGCCACCCAAAAAGTCAAGTCTGCCTCTGAGTGGTTCGAATTAATGTTTTTTTTAAAAATCATTTTTGATCACTTTCAATCATTCAAAACATGGCCAATATCTTTGTGATGGCTTTTGGGGGGATGTGAGGAGCCTCCAAATGGTGCTGACACCACGGGAGCTGGCAAATGATTGTCTGGGGGCCTCCATGATCAACATCTCACCACCCTCGTGCTGGCCCAAGCTGCTTGAACGGAGTGACCTCTTTTCATATTGTGGCATCGATCGGCCAGCAATGAACCAGCTACAGTATATACTGTAACCAGCTTGTGTCACATATTGTTTAAAGAGTTGAAGAGGTTAAGAAATGACGCGGTCAACAGCTGCTTTGAGCTCCTCCTTGGTGAACTCTGGCAGTCGCCCGCCACATTTCTGACGCATGCTCTCCGGATAATCTCCTGGCTAGGCGTGCCCCGGTTGCCTATGTGGAATCTGATGCCAAGGATGGAAGTAGAGAAATGGAAGGTAAGGCGTAGTGCACACGCCAAATGCAGGAAACTTCTGAAGCGGGCGATGACAACCACATACTTTCACAGCTTGTTGGAGTAACATGCCAACTAATAAAAGTTTGTTTAACAAACATTATGAACCACCGGCTGCGCGAGAATACAGTTCATGCTATTTAACTCAAATGTTGATCCTGTGGTGACAAACTGCCTTTTTCTTCTCAAGCAAGAAGCCAAACAAAGGACTCATGAATCATTCTTGTTCTTGCAGTTTGCTGTAGCGTGCATGAACCGTGCATACGTTTGTACAACCAAATGTAAAATCACTCACAAAAATAATCAACCAGAAAAAGAAACATATGTAACTAGTCAGTTTCGCAAAAAGAGCAATTAAACTCAACAAAGTTACATTGCGACTCAACTACTTGCGACTAGTCTGAACCAATTACGACTCCTTTCGCCGTGCCCGTGCCTTTGTAAAGTGGATCTGCAAACCATCCCAGCTGCCAATCCAAGGCGCCTCAGCGCCGGAGCGCGAAGCGCAGGCACCCACGTCAGCATATGTTGGTTGCTCAAGCCATGGGGGACCTACCCCAAGTTATGGTTGGGTTGCTACTATGAATGGGAACGGTTGATGACCTGGATGATCTGGGGGTATTTTCATATTTGAGAAACACCCACGTATTCGTTCAAACATGTACAAAGATTCCTTCCCCCTAGTGGGATGGCCCAGAAACCTCAGTGTGTTCAAACTATGTTAGTTGGGCATATTTTTGCACATAGGCTTCCAGTGGGGTTGCCATCATCTTCTGCTAATGGACGCTGCACCTTCCCTCCACCTCCTCCTTGCAGGCCACAGCACGTCGCTGCGCCAAACGATCCGCTTCCGACGAGCTTAGGGGCTCCTTCCAGTCCATGTTCAGCGTGATGCCTGGCCCACAGCGTTGTGAATCTGCTGGGAAAATGTAGGTGTCGCAAGCTTAACTTTTAGTGTATACATCTCATATGTCTAAAGATAAAAATAGATATACAATTTGTGTGTAAAGGAAAACGAAAGTAATACGAATCATAGATGCTACGCAAAGGAAAACACAAATAACATAGTGTTCATAGTGTGCATAAATATACGCGTAAACAATACGTGTTTACTTGTATAATTTGAAATGCATTCATATTGTCAGTTGTAAGCAAATATGTAAATATGTATTTGCAAATGTATGTACACAAGCACAATTACACATATACATGTAAATATATATATATATACAGTATATGTTGATATACGTGTGTGTGTGTGTCTTTGTGTGTGTGTGTGTCTTTGTGTCTGTCTTTGTGTGCGTCTGTGAGTGGCTTTTAGCAGCAAAATCGTATGTCTTTACAGGCATGCCTGTCTACCGATGTATGGGATGTTATCGCCATCACATATAGTGATCCTGGAGTAGGTAGAATCTAAAATTGAACCGTTGCAAGCAGGTGAATGTTTCAAACATGGACCTTTGGGGATATACTACGTACTACAGGATGGCTTTCCATCGAAAGATTGCGAGATGGAATGATCGACCTTTGGGCAAGAAGAAAATCCCAACTCAAGTCTGGCCGGGCCGGTCCCCATGATGCCAGTATACCAATGGGTGAGCCACATTATTCTGGTTGATGGTTGATTGAACCACCCCCGTGAAAAACATGAGTCAACTAACCATTTGTTAATAGTTACCAGGAAAAATCAAACCATTTGCTAATAGTTACCAGGAAAGATCGAACATGATTGAAACATTTGAAAGCCACCAACTAGTATTGCACTGGTAAGCTATGGTGGTACGGCGAGCTCCATGCCCATCCTTGGCTGAACAAGAAACTTGAACACCGACCCAAACGTAGTGTGGTGGTTTCTCAAGCCATGGGGGTACCCCCAAATTATCCATTATTAGCACTTTAAAGTAATAAACCAAACATTTTTATGCATTTTTGGGGCCCCCGTTTCAGACACACCCATATAAGCATGCCCACACTAAAGCACGAGTTGAATTCGTCCAGCTTTTGATCACTTCATCTGAACGACTTTTGGGAGATGATGTGCACTTGAATGCCGGATACACTGAATATCCGTGGAACTTGAACAAAAGGCGCTTGATACATCTGCAGTTGCAATTGGTGGAACAACCTGGGGGAACAACCTGGGGGACACCGCAAACTTGATATCCCAGCGTGGCAAGCACCCTCTTTCCGTCAGCGGTTGAGAAATTCACTCTTGCCAGTGTACTCAGGTGCTCCCATGGCTTAAAGAGGTAGTACAACCCGGTTTGGTTTGACGAATGATGGCCGAGCACTGGGAAAATTGAACACCCAAATCCTCAGCAGGTTCATCCACTCCAACTAGTTGCACCCGCGCACCCTGGGCTTGGTCATGAGGAATTCCTGTGACATAGCTAGCTGGGCTATTGAGAATCTGCTCATGTCGAATCATGAATCCATCAGCTGAGTGTCAGCATGCACGGCTGATCCCAGCATGTCCCGAGGCAGCTGCGAGTCCCATTTTTTGCGTCCTTGCGCTCACGGTGTCTGCTGGGTGTCCAGCATCAGCTTCCAGCCTAAGGCTTTGCCTGGTGATGGTGATCCTTCATGGTTTATTCATGGTTCACTGGTTCATGAAGGTTATACAAATTGTTGAGTTGGCAATTCTGAATTATTGTGCATGAGTTCTTCTCAATGATGGTTTTGCCTTCACATGCTACGTTTGCTTCCGTGAAAGCAACGGCAAATTGCCAACGGACATGTTTAACACACATTAGGCTACACGTTTTTTTGCTGGGGCATCACTATGGGTTCGCCCTACCACTCACTCCGAGATTCAAATGGGGATGAGTGGATATGAAAAAATGGTGCTGAGGCAGTTTAAGCCAGAAAGGCTACACGTTTGAGTATGCAAAAACTTTTGCAAACGCCCTTGCACCCTCATGTGTGGTAGACACCAAGGTCACAACGCCTAAATCGCGTATGTCCAAACACACGCAAACAAATGATCGCACATACATGCTTTGGCAGGTGCAGCGCTATTGGTGCATCGGCGACCTAGGGCATCAATACACACATGCATACAGTAATGTGTATGAAGCGTGCAACGCACACATGTCATGCCTCTACCTGCTTCCGATTTCCCGTATGCATGCACATGCGTGCATACTTGCAGGCAAAAAGCTGAATGTACTTCCTTGAACTGATAGGCCTTACATTGGTTGTTAGCCCTCACACGTTGAGACTTGCTGACTACAAGTGGCATGGCACGATCATCCAGGCAAATCCAGGCTTTTGGGAGGTGGTGGTTGCAGCGCTGGGTACATGAACGATGTCACGGTGATACCAGTGATACCAAAGATAGATTGACTTTGAGCCAGGGTCAATACCAACTGTGCTGCATGAAGTGACCATTGCAACAAGCGAATTTAGGATCATGGCTGTCAATCGTGAGTACTGAAGCTCCTGACATTTCAGAACCTACCCCGAAGCTGGTACAACAACCCTTCAGCATCCCACCATCAGACAATCTATGCCATAGCTACCCTTTATGCATGGGCGACCGGTCCAACCAACCGCAGAAACTAAGCCAACAACGATTTGATCAACCTGCCAAGGGGAGCTATCAACATGGGTTTGTCCATAAATTGTGGTACTTAGGAACCATACAACTATAGGCATTATTATTACGGCCTAGGGAAAGCACATTTCATCTACCTTTCTTTGGTTTAAAATTCTTCTCTTTGAAGATAGTCAACCATGGTCAACCTGGAACAGGCACCGGGCACACCATCTCCGAAAAAATCGATGGCTGTCAGGCAGTGGTCAGCTCCACGTGAGGCATGGGGCCCTTTTCGTCTCCATCGATCAGCTGCTTGTGAGGTGCCACCTCCAGCGAGGCTGCTTGGCGGCACCTTTGGAAAAGGCCATCACTTTGATCGTTGTGTGTTTTAGGGTTTGGATGTGTTTGGGGTATAGTTTAGTGAAATTCAAAAAGCTTTCACAATAGAAACATATTGCAAAACTTTGACGAAAAAAAACATATTTCAACACATAAGAATAGTCACGACGCATCCAGGATCTCAAGTTTTTGTCAGCCAAAAATTGGGATTTAAGATTTTTTGTGTCACTGACATAATATAAGATCCTATGGGATGTAGTTGAAACATGATTTTTTTGCCTGACACAAGCGTTTGACCTCAAGTTTCACATATTTGTTTGTGTGGGCCTTTATGTTCACTTTATGGTTTGTTTTATGTTTCACATGCATTTCGGGGCATCTGTATATGCGTGTATACTGTATTTTATATTTTCCTTGGCGTCGGGATTGCTTTTATGCATGCGTACCCTGGTATCAAGTTCCTACAGAAACTGGCTCTGAAAGCTTCTTGGACTTGCCAAAGGTATAGCGCTCCTGCTTAATACCGGCAATTTCAAATAATTCTAACGGTTTCCTCGCCATACTCCATAGCTGATCATACTTCAGGCCAAAATAGCTGAAAAATGTTTGGTTTCTATGTAGACCCTGTCCAGGTATAATCAGTCTTTGTTTGATGTCTTTCTCTAAAGTTTCTCCCATTGATTGGGTTCCACACCAGTCCGCCTTCTCCTTCATCTCATTCCCACTGCTTCTTCTTTTTGCACGTGCCAAGAGGTGCGCACATGATCCCCATTGCCCTTTCCAAACACCAGGTGTTAGCCGAGCAGCAACGAATCAGATGATCATAAAAGTAGATAGTTAGTCTTTGCCTATAACATATCTTAAAGAGATCAGAGGGTAATCATCAATAGCATTATGATGATTAACAAAAATTATTGTTGACATTTATTAAAAAACATTCTTTTCAGCCATCACCTGTTGTTTTCAACCCCGAAAGACTTGAAACTTCTAAGTAGTTCTTGCTACCTTGGCAGGCCTCTCAACTTCTTGAGTGTCCTGCTTCTCCAAAGCTGTTTTTTCTTTTTGTGGTAGATTGTCCCACCACTGCCAAGCCCATGATTGAACGCTAGTCTTGGCAACAAAAATGGTACGGTTGGTGCCGCCAACAAACTGACCGCCTTTGGGGTCTTTGTAACTCATTGCCCTGCTGCTCTTCCCTTCAAAGGAATGACCTTTGGGCAGTTTTACCTGTACAAAAGGAGATGCTGTTGTGGGCACCCCAAAATTTGCTCTACAACAAGGTGGTAAGTTCAGGTTGGGATCTTCTCGAGGAGTCCGTGGAGCTCGCATAGCATCTGCATGTTCAGTACGCACTTTGCTTGAAGATGGCTTTGGAGCATCTTCAGCAGCCTTCCAAGTGAAGGCTTGGATTTAAATTTGGATTACACGAAGATAGATAATACTAGTAAACATAATTAATAATTGATAAACGTGATTGATGATAAAAGCACAAAAATAATGGTGATTAGAAAATAAACATGACACAAACAAATAATAACAATCATAACAATAAACAATGTGTTTTTTATTGCTAAAAACTAATATTTAATTAGGAATAAAACAACAAAACACATAATTAATAACAATTGCAAAAAAACATATTAATGAAAATAACCAACATGATAACAATGAATAAGTAAATCATGAGAATAGTCATAAGAAGGGTAATGATTACCAATACTAAAACAAGTAATAATGATAAACACAAAATTTAAAATAAAATGAATAGAATACCAATAATAAATAGTCATGATGACAATGAAAACTAAAATATTAATTTGATAAACCTAGTGAATGAAACACAAACAATACAACTAAAAACCATAATAATAGCTATAGTTAATAATAAACATTTACAATATAATTGATTAGTAATGATAATGAAAATAATGATAGTGCAGAATGTTCATAATTACAACCGTAATGATAATAATAATCAAATGTTGATACACTTTCTCTAAACATAGCAATAAAATGATTAAGTCCATAACAATAAATAAACAATGACAATGATAATAAACCTAAAACACATTCAATAAATCATTATAAAACAACAATGATTAACGATAACAGTGACACTAGTTAATCAAAATAGTCATATCAACACTACAGTAAATAGTCAAGACTTGGACCCTAGTAAAAGAACAAACCCAATAAAAGTGAAAACACTAGATTGATCATCACATCAGCAGCTCAGGCCTCAGCAGGTGGGGCAGCATCTTTCGGTGAGATTTCGTTGTTGTCCTGCAATCAATGATGTTGGACAATGCCACTATTGTCACATTACCCTGATAATGATTTATTGGAATGCCCCAAGGATCAAACACTTACAACTTCCGTCTGAGCACCCAATGTTGAAGTTCAATACAAATAACAATCAAACCCCAATCCTGGCCAACAGCTTCAGCTTTTGCTGCGAAAACCTCATCCATTTCTTCCATGGTGCACATTTCAGCAATCATTTCCTGGTAGGCCTCATCCTCTTCTTGACCCTCAAGCGAATCATCATCTTCTCTGTCTTGATCATCATCATCATCATGACTGCCCTCCTGGAAAGAAATGTTGACTGCACCTAAATATTTCAAACCTGTTCCTATAACTTTCATAAACCCTTTCAATTGACAACCTGGTTTCCAAACAGGGAGGACCCCTCTCCTCCTCAGCAGTCTCGGCTTCCTTTTTTTTTCGGGTGGGACGTACAGGGATTGACTCCAAAATTTCCTTGATCCTAGCATCTGGAATCTCAAAATGTCTGAGATATAGCTCTACCTTTTTGTGGTGATTCATCTTCGAAAAACCTTTGAGTTTGAGTAAGCTGCAAAGACTGGTCACAGTGCTGGCCGACAATCGTGCAATCGAATGATGGGCAACATACTCAGTCAAAAGCATCCAATCACTGTCTCTTCGCCACGCAAGTCTACCTGACTTCAGGTCGACTGAAGGCTTGCTCAAGCATACCTTGTAGGTCTCAACCTTCAGGATCGGAAGCTGGCAAATGCTGATCTCATCCAACTTCTCTGGAAAAGTGAAAACAGTCTGATCACATTCATCCTTTGTTTCCCTGAGCCACATGCATCGCATACTGTATGGTCCTCCCTTGAGAACGATCAGCACGTTGTCTCCACAAGAGGCGAGTTGGAGAAGCAAACCTCTTTCAGCAAGGCCCGCGAGCCAAAGCTTTCGAAACTCGGTTTCGATGTCGAAGTTGTCTTGCTTGTTCCTCCAAAGTCCTTTGAGGATGCCTAGCAATTCCAATCGTTGGCTGAAAATGTGTGGCTTGGTCATTTCATACTCTGACTTCCGTTTGGTGAGACCCACCATGCTGACACCCAACATCTTGTCTGTACAACGGCTTGGATCAAAGACGTTCTGCTTCACATTTTTTCCTGCCAATTGCAAAGACCAATCTGAAGCAGAAGGGTTCAGTGACTTCACAGCTGGAGAACGATGCTCACATGACCGAGCAACAATGCTGTGAATGTTGCATCCACTTGTAACTTGCGCTTTTGTATGCCGTTTCGCTGCATCACGAATGTCGTTGAAGACAAGCTCCACTGGGACGGAGGTCAAAAGGCTTCCGTGCAAATCGTGGCTGATGCCGCATACAGCCTTTGCAACCCCCATGAAGTAAGGATCTTTCTGAGCCCTTTGAGCATTGAAGTCCAAAGACCTAAGTCACTAACAGTTCAAAGCACCGAAACTTCTGTGTATCAATGTTGTAACTCCATTTGGGGCATTATTCATTCCACTTAGTAATGAGAGTATCAATTTTATTTTGTGTATCATAAAATCTGATCATTCCAAAACTGATTTGTCCTGGCATAGAATGATGAAAACTGTAGATAAGATAAACCTCAACAGAAATGATAGATATCCACACAATGTGAAAAATCAAAATATAATATTCATGAATCTGAACAAGCTACTCTGCAACAGTCATACATTCTCGGTAAGGTTGTGAGCGGGTCCAAGAAAGTAGCTTGTGCAAAATGGACTTTGGGTCAGTTGTGTCCACGTGCTCAGTCACGAACTGCCACTCCTTCTTCATGGAAGTCAACAAATCATGCAAGTTCGAAGCTGTCAATGCAAGCACCATTCTCCAAGGGAAGGTAGAGTGATGTGTGTTGACTTCAACAAGGGAGCCAAGGTGCGAAAGCAAAAGGTCACTATGGAACTCCAAGAGTTCACTGCAATTGCAATCAGGGCCCATCGCACCAATCCATTGAAGTGCTTGCACAGAAACACATTCACTCACTGTCTTCGCAATCAGCTTGGTGACACGAATGCCAGAAGCCAGGCCAATGGCAAACTGCAAAGAAGCATCTGCACTTTTTTGCACACAGGAAACCTGATAGCGTCTGCAGCAATAGCATCATCCAGAAAATAATTATTGGGAAACAGTTCCTGTATCTATTAATCAATTATTTTTTGGTAATAGAAAAAATTGAACAACAAACATCCAAAACCAAAAAGAATACAAGTGAGAAAAAAGGAAATTGTTTCCTAATTCACACTGAATGGCGAACTTGCCAACAAACATTCTGCTGTGCTTGAAGATCGCAATCATTGAGCGCATGTAGTCCTGGTTCAAATCGTCGCTCAGCACCTTGTGAAGGGAAGTGCTTGGAATTGTCAAATGTGACAGTGTCTTGCAACTTACTATTTTTGATGTTTGTCCACATACTATTTGGAAATAGTTCAGTCCATCTCTTGAAAGATTCAATGAACATCTGCCTACATTTAAACATTTTTATATCTTTATTATATGGCTGGCTATCTCAAAATTCATCTAGACACATCTGGACTATACATGACAATGTTTGTGGTAATTGTCAGAAAGCACCTGCCATCTGATCTTCTTGATGCTAAAGACGCGTTCGTCATCACCATCTCCATGTTTTTTCTGCTCCCCGGTCCAAGGGCACAAGCCAGATTCCCAATCAGCATACAGCTGGGTCATGGCCTCCAAATGCCAAACACGGTCGAAGGCTTGAGCATGATCAAGCCATGCCCCCCACCGAACTTCTTTGCATTCGGTGTTCAACACATGGACATGTGTGTGAGCAGCCAGTGCACCAATTGCCTTCGCTGGAGTCATCTCGCTTTGAGGGATGTTCATGTCTCTTGCAATGCCAGGGGTGAACATTTCCAGAACTTCATGGTTGGGGTCTTTCTTGAGTGCTTCGACAAGCCTGACCCTGGACTCTTTCAACAGTTTTCCAAAACGACTCGTTGCAAAAGGAGCACGTGAGGATCTGAAGACTTTCATCAGCAGTTTCAGCCTTCCCTTTGCAGCTGGACAAGCTGTCAGGGCCATGGCCTGCTTTCTCTGAAACTTGTGCGGCAAATCAGGCCAGAAAACGCACCAATGGTTGGAGAAAGCCAGGTGTTGAAAAAGCAGAAAGACCTCAGAAATAGAATTGTAAACAGGTCAGCTGAAGACAAGTGGAAGGAAACACTTGATAAACAAAAGGGACACTTGGTCTGGCAACAAATGCTCCTAATTATTATGAAGGTATACCATTGACAAATAGTATGAATGGGAAAGGCAATATATATACATATATATAATATATACACACTTTGAGTCATAGAAATACTATCATCTACACAGACCTTGTCTGAGAAAACACAATATCAAACCAGCAAGATTGATTGGGGTTGTAAACGTCTGAGACCACATTTTGACAACCAAAAGTAAAAAATGATTTCAATGGATGTAAGCTTAGCTACTTCTGTTCCTTCATCTCCTGCAAAGCACAGTCGATAGAAAGCTCTGGGGTCCGCATAGAAATCCAATTCCCTGAAGACCTTGTCGCCATCTTCACACCACACGAAGAACAGTTTACGATTCATCAGATCCAGCTTGCTCTGGGAGAGAATGCTGATTTCCTGTTGCAACAATGAACACCTAGTTCTGGAGCCCGCTGGTTTCAAAATGTTGCCTGGAACGCACTGGTTCATCTTCCATCCCTCTGGCATGATTTGGATCAATGCATTGGCCACACCAAGCAACAAGTTTCGGGTGCTTGCACGGTAGAGCCTATGATTCCACGTCTCTGGAGTAGTCACAAGTTTGCATTCAGGTTTTGGAATGCATCCAGCCAGTGCTTTCCCCAAACTTTCCAAGACAGACAATCCATCTGTTCCATTGCCAACCTCTGGTAGTAGCTGTGTTGGTGCGGGGAACATGTAGCCAGCCAAGTTGAGGACCACTGGCACCACCTGGGAACAAAATTTCTACAGAAGCCAGGCAATAGTTATCTGAACTTAGCTGTAACAATAATATTGGATACATATGAATACCTTATTTATAATCTTAAATTGATCAAGAACAAATAGTACATGATATAGCTAACCTCAAGATCCTGAAATCAGCATTTGCTAACCAAAGTAATGGACCCAATACAAGAAACAACAACAATGAATAATCACCAAATTAAGGCAAGAAACAATGACAATGACAATGAATAATCAACAAGACAATTTTAAACATAGAACACCAGCCAAACATAATAACATATAACAACTGCACACTCAAGGTAAACAATCAAACATTTTTTTCATGAGCCGACCTGCTGCTGGCACACACGTGTTTCATCCAGGGTAAAGTTGAGCACCTTGAAGTGATTGGGGGACTGGTCCAAAAGGTCGAAATGTTTCTGGACAAACTCATGGCCCAAATGAAGTTGTCTGGCTACAAATTCATGTGAGGCACGGGTTGCCAATCGACTTCCTTCAGTAACGATGCCCAACTTCTTCAGATTCAATTCGTTCCGCAAGGTCACATATCCACCTCCTCGGGCCATCCAATTCTTGGCAATGGCTGCACGCATTTGGTTGTTCCCCATGCGACGACTGCGAAGGGTGTAGGGATGGTATTTGCTTCTCAGATCAGGGTCAGGGCACTCCTCCAAAAGAAGCGATGCTAGGGCTTGCTCTATCATTTGGCACCATTGATGAACCAATCTTCGCAGCACTCGTCTGAAAACAGAGACATCCTCTTCTGAACTTCGAAGTAGCATCAGGGTCATCATGAATGCACTCACTGGATATCGGGATCCAATCTCTATGATGGATCGTTTCTTGAACCTAACAGGGCATTGCAACTACACGTGTCAATCCCTTGGATGATACAACCTTACCTTGGCTTTCATAGTTTCAGAAATTAATAATTAAACTAAATTGTACTTCGAAAGCAAACCTTTTTTTAATCCCCAATAAACCTGGAATAGGCAATTCCCAAGTACTCGACCGTTGTTTTGACATCCTCCTTGCTCATTGTTCCATCCTCCACATCTATCCAGCACAGACTGTCACTTGCAATCAGTTTGATCACCCCTTTGATTTTGCAGACACTGTTCAAATCATCCAAAATCTTGTGAGCTGATTGAAGCAAAGGCCTGGCCAGACCCTTGCCAGACAACATCACACAGATGATGCCGCAAATACCCGGAAGGGTGCAAGCATCCAAAGGCAATCCAAATCGCAAACCCGTGACCTTGCCCTTGTAGGCCTGTCGTCTGTTCACCTTGGCAAAAGTCACGCAACCATGATGATGTGGAAACACATGAATGTGAATAAGGTAATAATACCCGCCAGAAGGTGGGTTTACCAATGGTGTAAGATTGGTCTGAAAGGGCTACCAGGTACCAGTAAAGAATTGTGTATGTACACATAGCATGGTTACAAATGGTCCCAACTCACTCGCCCAAGTGGCATGCCCATGAGAAAAGTTCCAATCCCAGAGCACGGGGAGCAGCATGTGTTCAAAACTTCGAGAGAACCAGGCATAGAAGGGAGTCTTGAAAGTCCACCATTCTGCAACAGACACATAGAACATGTAACCGTCTGCGGAGTCATCAATGTTGCACACCTACAGGAAGTTTCAATGAGTAGGGAAAAGAAAACAAACACATCTACAGTCATTAGACTGTTCCCTGAAGCAAATGTGTTTAATAGAACATTGCAAATGTGTTTAATAGAACATTTTGACAATGTGGCAAATGATGCCCACACCTCTAGAACAGTCCACACATTGTGTTGCATCTGAAGAAACTTGAACACGTGATCTACGAAGCTCTCGCCAGGACTGGATGATGAAGAACCAGGTGTGTCAATGTTTTCTGCTGGTATCATCTGACAAGGGCCCACTGAAATCTTGGCTACATCTGGGGAAGGAGCAAATGCCATCTCCTGTCCATGTTCCAAAGCAAAGGCTTCCACAGTTCGTTCCAGGTGATCAATCCTGGCTTTGACAGTAGGATGAGACACGCCCAAGCCATCTGCTTCATGAATGACACGTGCCCACTGAGCAGCAATGGAACAACGAACGTTGCTCAAGGCAGGATGAGTCTCTTCATTGATGTCATCTTCCATTTGCATTGGTGCTTCATCTACCAATTGTCGAAGGAGTGGTAACCATTCCTGCATCAACACACAGAAACCTGTTGGATAAAGCCATCTGATCTAATTGGTGAACATCAAACCGACAATACTTAATATAGAAACCAAACTGCAGAGCTAAGTCTCAATATGTTCTGGCCATTATGTAGCAATGCATTAGAATATTTATTAATTCTATTGAGGAGCCATCTGAAACCCTCAATAATGATAATACTCACCCCAACGGGAGCGCTTCATTTGAGGCACTTTCCTGAATTTCCTTCTTTGTATGTATGTATGTATGTATGTATGTATGTATGTATGGATGTATGGATGTATGGATGTATGGATGTATGGATGTATGGATGTATGGATGTATGGATCTATGGATGTATGGATCTATGGATCTATGGATCTATCTATCTATCTATCTATCTATCTATCTATCTATGTATCTACGTATCTACGTATCTACGTATCTATGTATCAATGTATCTATGTATCTATGTATCTATGTATGGATGGATGCATGGATCGATGGATGGATGCATGGATGGATGGGTGGATGGATGGGTGGATATATGTATGGATGTATGGATGTATGGATGGATGGATGGATGGATGGATGGGTCTATCTATCTATCTATCTATCTTTCTGTCTATCTATCAATTTATATCTATCTAGCTATCTTTCACTCCAACCACCCAACATCAAAAACGTGCTCTGACAGAGGAGCAATGACAAGAAGGCCCAGACAACAATTCAAGGAAAGGTAACCAAACAGCAGAAGAGTAGCAAGCAAAGGAGCAACAGGAGGAATACATCAAACAGCCGAAGGCTGTAGCCAGACACTAGAGTGACAAAAGAGAGCACAGTCCCCTAAAGGCAAACTGAGATTCGGTGTGGATGGATGAATGGATGGATGGATGGATGGATGGATGGGTGGATGGATGGATGGATGGATGGATGGATGGATGTAAGGATGTATGGATGTATGGATGTATGGATGTATGGATGTATGGATGTATGGATGTATGTATGGATGTATGGATGGATGCATGGATGGATGGATGCATGGATGGATGGATACACCCACTGGGTGAGTGAATGAATGAGTGCATAGACTGTATCTATGTGTTAGCATTGCTCTTCTTTATTTCCGATTAAGGGTTCAGAGCGAACTTAGGTCCTCAATGCTCCTGGGCACCCAAGGAAAGGTGATACCGGCACGGCCAGTCTGCCAACCATCGTCTTCCATGGCCACAAGTCAATTGCTTTATCCTAGCTGCGAGAATTGAGTTGTATTAACCAATGTGGCAAGCAACTTAACGATGAATTGTTGGTGATAGATGCATATTATTTAATAATAATTTAGGAGACTGACGACAAATGAAACCAAACCCATTGGTGCACTGTTAGATTGTTTCCTGCGTACCTTTTACACACATATTTACATACAGGAATAGCTGTGAATATAGAAATATATATATAGATATATGCAGTTTTACATGTTGACCAATGGATGCTGTGAGGATTACATTCTGGCCTTATTGTTGCTCCTGTTGTCATGCTGAGGGTTTTCACCAACGCATTCCCCGCATTGGCTGAGAGGCCTGTGACGGAAGGAATGGCAGCACGACAAAAAAAGGTAATCAAATTCCAATGATGTTTGCATATGGTCCCAAAAGCGGTGTTCAGCACTCACAATAATAGTGTATCTGATCAGCAATTCCTTTTTCCTTTTCGAGAACCATTAGTAGTACTGCTGGCAAAATTTCACTGCAGCAAACGATGCAAATGCATTTAATTTGCCTGCTGGTTCAAATTGCTCTATTCTTCAATGACATCATCAACGTGTCGGACTTCAGCAGGCGGGTCAACACTGAAAATCAGGTCGCAGTAAAAGCAACAGCCACAGAACTCATGGTGTTGAGAATCTGTCAACACAAAGTCGTCTGGAACTCTGTAAGTCTTTCCATTGACTGTCACTCTATAATTACATGGCCTTGTAGGATCAGTGTTCTCTGTATCCTGGACTCTTTGAAAAATGTCTGGCGAAAAAACAGTTTCGTCCGTCTCTTCTCCGGTCAGATCACCTCGTGGTCTTGGGTCATCTGCAATCTCCTTCCAGTGTCTCTTCTTGGTGTTTCCTCTCTTGAGGGTTGGACCGCACATGGTTGTCTACACTGGACTAGAGTGAAAGAAACGTTGGAGCCAGTCTGAGCCACAGCCAGGGACATGAAACTATTTTCTACTAGCAATTCTGTTTCATAACATACAGCTTCATAACATATTGCAATCTGTACCGCTGGAAGACAAAGACAAACCTTCCAACCCCCTGATATTGCATTGACAAATATCCAAGCCCTTTTTTTGACACATGCCATGCAGTTTGATCCAATAAGAAATGAATCATCCAATTTGAAACCCAATGGCGATTGCCTATGGGTTTATTTTCTGTCGTTGAAATCTTTCAAGAACATTTGTCGCTGCATCTCACGTTCAGTGAGTCTAAACAAATTACAAGTCTTCAACACAGGCAATTTTGTAGCCAGATCTACATTGCGGTTCAGAAAAGTCAACCAGAAGGTCGTTTCGCCGATGTAGAAGTTGCAAACTGTGAGCTTACACGTGTCCTCTTTCTCTAGGAATGCCAAGAAGACAGTAGGATTCAGGGCCAAGGTCTCCATCAAAGCTGAGGTATCCACAGGATTGAGCCAGTCCCAGTCAAGATGGGTGTGCCTGCAATCCCTGGCCAAGGTTGCCACCTGGTCTCCATGTAAGGTCTTGCACACATGAAGTTTCAGGGGATTTTGCGCCATGTATCGAAATCCTGGAACAACCTGGCTATGACAACATCTTATTTTGGGCCCACATACTCCAGAGGCATCATATAACAATCCTGCAATGCGATTCCTGTTTGGTATGCGCACCTGTTTCTGGAATGCGAATCCACCCTCGTATGTTGATCTAAATGTGGTGCCTACATAGTCCCTGATACATACATCCATAGCATACGAACCTATACCAGTATGTGTTAGGAATTGTGGGAACAAATGTGCAAGTAGTATAAAGTTAAAAAGGCATCACATACTAAACATGACACATATTCTATTTTTTCAAATTTCTTTCCTGATGAGCTGTTGGGGTGTTTTTTTATTTTTTTTCATTTCTCAGCTAAAATGGCTTGGCATTCGGTTTTCTAGCACGTATGCGTTTTTTCGAATGTTTCAGGTGAAAATCAGTTTTTACCCATATTCCATATTTCGTGATTCCAGTCATTTTTCAAAAAAAACGAAAAAAAAAGAGCTCAACAGCTGTTTTTTTTTTTTTAGGCCGTGCATTGTATACGCACTCTTTTTGGTATGCGTTGTTGTGCTGGTGTGCGTACGCAGTGCCGTATGCGCGATGATTTTTTACAGACTGCAAGGATTGTGTGGGGTATCTTGCTGGCATACGAAAAGCATCCGTGGTGTACGTAGGGAGTGTCGTATGTGCGATGAATTTTGGCCCAGTGCTCGGCCTGTGTGGGGAATCTTGCTGGCATACGCAAAGCCTCTGTGGTGTACGCAGGGAGTGCCGTATGTGCGATGAATTTTGGCTCAGTACAGGGACTTTGTGGGGTACGCAGGGAGTGCCGTATGTGCGATGAATTTTGGCTCAGTACAGGGACTTTGTGGGGTACCCTGCCTCTATGTATACACAAAGTGTCCACTGTGTGCCAAACTTTGAGGGCACATGTCCAGCAACCATTGAACTTTTTTGTATTGATAACACTCGTACAAGACACACTCTTGCAAGACACTTCCGTGCAACACTTTTGAGAGCTTGGTATGTATGTATGTATGTATGTATGTATCTATCTATCTATCTATCTATCTATCTATCTATCTATCAATTCTGTATCTATGCATCTATGTATCTATGTATCTATGTATCTATGGATGGATGGATGAATGGATGAATGGATGGATGGATGGATGGATCTATGGATGGGTGGATGGATGTATGGATGTATGGATGGATGTATGGATGTATGGATGTATGGATGGATGTATGGATGTATGGATGGATGTATGGATGTATGGATGGATGGATGGATGGATGGATGTATGGATGTATGGATGTATGGATGTATGGATGGATGTATGGATGTATGGATGTATGGATGGATGGATGTATGGATGTATGGATGTATGGATGTATGGATGTATGTATGTATGTATGTATGTACGTATGTATGTATGGATGTATGGGTATGTATGGGTATGTGTGAATGTGTGGGTATGTGTGAATGTGTGTATGTATAGAGGTATGTTTTATTGGGTTGAATGCTTTGATGTGATGTAGGACAATAGGAGTCATAGAGAAACGATTTTCAAGCAGAATTAATGCATATGCGTAAACAACAGCAACAATAACAATAACACTAATGATACATAATTGCAAACAAATACAAATACAAATGGTTACTAATAAACACCCATTCACAAATGACAAATCCTATAATAATAACAATTTAACACATGGTGACACGAATCATGAATAAACCCTATAACCCATAGACTAACAATGACATCTAATAATGTATGTTAATAATAGAAAACAATTGATAACAATTGAAATAAGGATAGCATTATATCAAAAGTAAACATACTTATACTGACAATTATAAATGATAAGAATAGTTATGACAATACATAGTAATAATCTAGTTACCCAACCAATACAAATTAACATGCAATGACATTTCTCATGTGTATTTAAATCTTTAAACTAATATATATACATTTATGTATAAATGTTCACGATAACCAGCTCAATGTGTGTGTGCATTTTTTGGTTGAGACCTGACATCGCCAGAAGTCCAGCCAGAATCCCCGGTTGTTCAATGACAAATCTCAGAATTCAAAAGATAAACGTTGTTTGGATTTGTGCAGATTGCTACTGCCACGCCCTTTTGCAGCCAATGTCCATGCTGCCTCGCAATCTAGTGAATCTGCTGAATGGGCTAAAGTTTCCAAAATTGCTTGGACACCGCTGCTTTCAAAACGTTCAATCCTTCCTTTCATGTATAGATATATATATATATATACATATATATGCATAGTCTAAATAGAATGAATCGAAAGTGAAGCACTTAAAAGAAGCAGGCAGTGATTCAAGTCTTTGTTCACGCAACAATGTACTCTCAGAGTGGTGCCCCTCTTTTCTACAATCAGAGCTTGTTGAATAACTTATACTTGTCCAACTCTCCTATTTGTTTGATTCAACAAATACTGGGCACTTGAACTCTGAATCCATTGTATTGGAGCTACTTTCCATTGCTACTGTCATCATCATCTTGGTTCAATCGCTCAATAACTGGGGGTTGCTCATGATGAGCCGACTCTTCAGGATCAGCTTCTTGTTCGGACTCAAAGTTTGGAGTGCCACCAGGCCCAGGAGTTTCTTCCTCCCAGGCTGACGTGTCATGGGATCCTCCCTCAACCGTGGTACCCCCATAGGATAGAGGTCTGCGAACGCGATGAGGTGGTGTCTTTGAGCTGACCTTTCCTTCATACATCTCCTGCACAAAAAAACAGACTTAGTATCTAAGTCACATAAAAGAAATTCAGAAGACAACAAATGGATACATAGACGATAGTGATAATGATACTCCAATAAGAAGTACAATTGAGAAAGAAACATCAAACATCACCTAACCGCAGGTAAGGGAGAATGTTAGAATTTTCTGCAATACTGGAACTTCATAAGTCATCAATTCAGGGAATCAACTTGTTGAATGTGACTCAAGTCCAAATATCAATGATTCACTATCAACAATTATAATACCAGTTGAAGGGCTCATTGGCATGCAAATACTAATAAGTACCCCTGGTCCCATTTTCAAAATACCCCAGTCCATATTGCGTTTCACCTCAGAGACAAAGGTTCGGGCTTGGTGTTTTCCCATAAAGCTCATCTTTGCAATGGCAGCAGCGGCTGAACGTCCCACGTCTGCTGAGTCTGGACTCCAACCCATCTTGATCGCATCCAAGAAGCCTGAGGGCCCCTCCTCAGCGAGCAAAGTCCATTAGCACAGCAAATGAACAGTGAATATCTGGGTTTAAAATATAACTAACAACTTCATTGATCGTTGTGGATGGTTCGGCATGAAAAATGAAGGTAATGTTTGAATATACATTAATCCTCTATTAATGTGTGTTGGAAGCTGGAGGCAGAAGACAAAGGGAGGAGAAGGACAAAAGATCAGGAGTTGAAGGCAATGTGCAACTGACACTCATGTCACCTCTTTGGCCACTGAGTTCAGCACAACCCCCTCCTTTTGAACAGCATCAAGGAAAAGCACCTGATCATTGGAGTCAACGATAATGCGTGGCAAGTCTGGCTTGAGAAATTCCAAGAGTTGCTTTCCAATGTTGAGCTTCTTTGCATGCCGAAAACGCCCAACTTTGAGATCATCATCGCTGGCGGAGGATCCCTTGGAGAACTCTGAGGCAGGTGGTTTGCGAGAAGGACGACGAGGGGCCTCCGACAGCAACGCAGAAAGAGCATATAGGAAGGGGAATAGAGGACAGAATATAAATTTGTAACACAATAAGATTTCAGTTGTTAGATAAATATCTACATAAGAAAAAAGTACATTCATCTGACAGAACAACTATCCAGCCTTACGTTTTGCATTCTTCTTTGCTTTTGCCTTTCTCTTTGGTTTCGTTTTCCGACGTTGTTCCTCTGACTCTGACCTCGCACCTTCACTGGAACCCTTGTCATCACCTTTATCCTCATCATCATCATCATCTGAGAGAACAACAGATGAATCTGAATCATCAGCTTTTTCTTTGTTCTTCTTGTCTGGACCTCGACTACCTGATGGACCTGCACCCCGTGCATTTGGCAATGCATTCTCTTTCTTCATCTCGTCAGCAGCTGCA
>VSDK01009193.1:774663-782163 GCA_009767595.1 Symbiodinium kawagutii | reverse complement strand
TGACTTATCTATGCATTCCTCGAGTGTCCAAGCCACGTAGTTTCTGTCTTTTTGGTGGCAAGCTTTTCCAGAAACAGCTGACGCTCCGGGCACATAGACGCAGCACGTAGGTAGATCTCCCTGCAGGGCATACAAATGATCAGCAACACCTTACTAATACCAGCAACTTCCCAAATGTTTGCTGAAAACATGGGTTTGAAACACTTGAGACTTCCTAAGGGGCTCCTCAGAATTGGCAACGCAGGAAAGGTTCCTTTCAGTTGCAAAGGCTTCGCAGAGAGCGAGCCAAAGGGGAACAACTTCACAGCAATGGAATGTGTGTTCCAGTTCTGCACACGTGGCTTCAAAGTTGGCCATTCAAAGAACAAAGACGAGTCCTTGGAAACAAAACAGAGCTAATCACATGCCAAGAGAATGGTTGAATCCCCCTGTTTATCTTAATGCCTGTAAGTGTTATCAATGCTAAGCTGCATCACTAAGTACCCTTGACCGCAAGCCACTGACCAATAAAGCAGTTATGTATAACCCTCCCCACTCACCCTTTGACTGACAATGAATCATACGGTGGCAATCATTCAAGGATTTTTTTGTTGACTGTTTGGTTGACTGAGTTCTGCACTGGCTGCTCAGCAGACCACGTCAAGAACAGCCAATCGCATAATGGCAGAACCAACTCTGAAATGATGTTTGCTGTGCTGTTTCCAGCAAGCACAGGCAACTGTGAAGGATTTCCTTCGAGGGCCTAAGCCAGTGTGGGCACCGCAGAAATATCAAACAAGTTAGTTGGCAGGTCTATATATTTAAGATCAAAACTGTATCGAAATAGGGGTGAAACCCTGGGAAACTTTCTTTAAAAACAAATAAAGCAAATAAAAAGTCTATCCCTGATTCATGGGGTCTTCTGCAAATTTACAGGCTTAAGAAACCCTTACACCATGCCACTTAGTTGATGTGTGTAATAACAAAACAATACAATTACGAATTTTGAACCCAAGCTTCCACTCCCCTTAACATCACAGCTCGGCTTACCCAAATCCATGATGCACACGTCGGTTCGATTTGGCAATTGCCATGCTTGGGAGACGTTTCAGCCAGCATCTTCCCCAAAATAACCAAACCCGCGCGAGTGTGGATATTGTGGAATTGTGAAACCCGGCAGTCGAATCGAAAGCACTTGAGGGAGTAGAACTCATACCCCCGTGCAATGGCTCCCCGGCCACAGAACACTTCGGTGCACATAGCTGTTTTCATGAAGCTATCGCGGCCCCGACGTCCTGGATGCAGACAGCACATCCTTGAGATGTACGATCAATTATGTTTAATTGATGTGATTGATTTGATTAACCTCACATAGATATGCCCAGAATATTCCTAATGTTACATTGTTATGCTTAACAATTGTACATGGTAAATGGATGTTTGCATTTATTGCACACAACTATTTAGATATGTATTCATGTATGTATGTATGTATGTATGTATGTATGTATGTATGTATGTATGTATATGTATATATATATTTATATGTATGTATATATGCTACACACAGTCAAGTAACATACATAGTATAAATAACTCATTACATACTTCACATCACAATAAGATACATTATATCACATTACATCAAAAGAAACATTGTGTATTTAATGTACATGTTTATATGCCTTACTGTGCACATATGTAAACATAAAATGGATATACACATAACTTGTAAGATATACATATATGAACAAATAACACAAGTATAACATAAGTATAACATAAATAAACACACATATAGATGAACTTTATATATATATATATATATATATTTATTTATTTATTTACTTATCTAGATATAAATAAAGCTTAAGCAAATTATAATACTTGATTGTTTGTTTTGTGATACTTTTTGATCTATAAATGCCTTTCGCACTTCTCCTACTTTTGATCTGAGTCCAACCTCGCTCAACCCATTCAGTCCTTCTTCAGTGACCAGCCTTGGATAAGCCTCCAATATCTCCAGTTTCAGCTCGGCCAAAGTCATAGGCAAATCAGGGACCACAGGATCGAAAGGGAGTGGACGACTCAAAGCCATGGGTAAAGCGGGGAACGAACAAAACCTGCACCTGAGCCTCAAAAATGCTTGTTGAGGTAAATGGTGTATGCTCAACCCCTCAGCAGGTTCAAATCACAAGCGGTTCCAGCAATCAGGGTAAATGGTACATTCTCAACCCCTCAGCAGGTTCAACTCATCAAGTCATAATTTCTACATTTCTGGAGTGCGATGATTCAATGGTATACGTAAATTTTCTCAGTATGGGGAACCAACTATTAGAATAATGTGATGATTAGAATACTTAGAATACTATGTTCGAAAGAACAGCACGGCACGAATGAATGGCTTGAAACATCCTGAAACCTTTGTTTCGTGTGGACTTATGTCAAAGGGGCTGCTGAGGGTTAGGGTGATGGATTTTACCCCAGTCCCAATTTTTGTAAATAGGGGCAAACAAAATCCTAAGTCCCAAATTTCAAATAAAATCCTGAGTCCCTATTTTGCTTCGCAAAGCCACTACTGACTCGCCAAATCTGTCCAGCCATCAATCACCGAGTAGGGAATCCAACGAGTTTGCAGGAGACGCCATGAGACGCCTGTCCTCTCCTTCTCGCTAAGGGGCAGGGAACTGTCGGACACCGAAACAAAACCTTCCACCCAATCCCTGCTGCCAAGCCACTTGAACAACTCCATCGCTCCATTTGATGACGACTGCATAGTTTCCTAAAGCTGAGGCACCGGTGCGCCACAGCTTGCTACGCCACATTTGGACGTGGGAACTGATGGGAACTGCAGGGGGTTCTGCATTGAAGCTGGGAATATTTTGTGGGCACGCTGTGGGCCAAACGTTTCACGTGGGTATCTTCACCATGTGAAAGATTCACAGCGCGGAAGAAATGCAGTTTTGCTCAGGAAGCGTCACAGCCTGAATATGTCGCTCTTCTTTTGTAGCTTCCCACAGCTTCCTGTGATATCAAATTTCACTGAAGGTTTCATAGGCAAAAACAAACAGTCCCATTGTCTTGACAAGTCCTACCTTCCACTCATGGCAAGAAACATAAACCTGCTTGACCGAGGTTGACCCGAAGTTTCCCAAGCTTCAGGCGGGCTAATCCATAAAGCTCAAGTTCTTCTTGAACTGTAAAATCCCGATCTTAAACTGAAAATCTATAGCATCTACATCATTATCTAAAAAAACACCTGTAGCAGCTGGAATGACCTATCATAATTTCGCAGTGGTCAATGAGAATTATCGAAAAAATCAAAGATAAATGATTAATGATGAATCACTACAATCCAAAAACATGTAATGACCAATCATAGTCTCCAAAAACAAACTTTTAGTAGCTCTACTGACCAAACATGATAATTAATCATATTCTGCAAACAAACTCTACACAAATCCTCCCAAACCCCATTGCAACAGCCGCCGCGGCGCCCATGTCCACGATCTCTTCTGGGAACACGTCTGCTGCCGGAGGCGTGACGCCACCAGCGCCCTTGTCCCTGGTAGAGGTGCTTGGAGGATGGGGAAATGGATGGGTTGAGTGGTGAGTCGCTCCCTCCCAGCCAGCCAGTCTTAGCCGCTTGCCATTCATCAACTGCGCTGGGATCGCTCTCCCCGCCTGAGCCGCAGTTCTTTGGGATCGATGCCCAACTCTTGGCCTTCCAGCTGCAAGCGTAGCACCTGCGAGCGCGGTGCAACCGGCCCGGCCAAGCCCAGTGGAACCAAGCAACCCCTGGAAGCAGCAAGGATCAGTGATGATGGATTTGATCATGAGGCTTCATGATAGTGGAATCATGGTTAATCTCTTTGCCCTATTAGGGGAGTTTGTGGGCGTTTGGTATGGATCATGATAGGGTTTGGCATGACAAGGAAAGATTAACGAAATAGATACGAAATGAGTAGTTGATTAATCGTTGCTGATGGACAATAATTCATGATTGGCGATAGCTCAGCTTCACATGGTGATGAGCATGCTCATAGCGTGTGCGCACACACAGGGTGCCAAGCACAGCTCCGCGCTTGCCCTACTGCGCCTTCATGTTGGCATCCCACGTCAGCTGTGGCTGCTGCCTGTTGTCCTTGATCTTAGCGACTTCCTGGCGGTGGAAAGCCGTTGAGTCCTGAAATCCCAAGCACTTGGCAAACATCTACTGGAGATTAACTACCAGTTCATTCTAAAACTATATGAACTAATCTCCATTAACTTCATTTAACTTCTTGCTAACTGCAAACAATATATGAACTAATCCCGTAGCTACGGTTGTCGTCAACATTAGCCAAGCCCGACCTGGGGATAAACCCCGACTTCCCAACAGCATGACCATCGATCGACGTGCGACCGTAGGTGAACCATGTAAATCCCATGGCACCCACAAGAACTTATAGAACTGGCTGATGACGATTGATGATGGTATGAAAAGCCATTTTAATGACCGCTACTTCCTGGCAAGTGATGCAAAAAATTGATATGGTTTAATTATCGTTGCTACTTTGATCATTTGATGGTGAATGGTGGTTGGGACTTGGGAACGGTTGATTCCTTTTGATTCAAAAATGATCAATGACGGTTTAAACATATTGGTTACAGGACCATAATACCTCAATTCATGGTCAACCAAAATTGTGAACCTCCACGGGTGACTGCTCGTCTGGTTGGTGATTAAACCACCCCTTTGATAAATACATACTAGTCAACCAACCATTTGTTGATACAAGTACAATCTTGAAAATCAGAATGAAACCACCAACCAGCATTAGTCAGCTATAATCAGCCATTTAATGCCAGTTGAAACCAACCAACCAATCAAAGCACCAACCAGTTATCCACCATGGCTATGCTGGACCCCCTTCGCTCCAGCGGCACCGGCTCCTCCACCACGGCCGTGGCCAGTTTCCGCCGCCGCCGTGGGCTCCGCCGCGACGAAGGGCAACCCGGCGTCGCCCGCCTCGGCCACCGTGGGTTCGATGGGCAGCTCGAAGACCTGTTCGATGCCGAAGGTGTCCTTGGTGCAGCTGGGAAGCGTCCTCCCTGGGCCCCAGGGCCACATGGTAGGAGGTCACTGGTCGCCTCCATGGTCCAGTGAAGTTCCGGGCATCTGCTGCTTATCTCAATCCATTTGCTGGTTAGAAGTTCCATAAAAATGATGGTGAGATGGGGCCGGGAAGGATAGAAGTTGGAAAATGGTATAAATGCAAGCCATATGTGGCTCTTTATGTTCGAAGTGGGACGGTTTGTGAAAATGGTCATTGGCATGAATTGGGAAGACTTCTTTCCCATGCTGTTTTCCTTTCGTTTCCCAATCGCTCAAGTGAGAATTGCCAACACCCGATGATCTCACTTCTCATATCAACTATCTTTGTCCATACTGCTGAAAGCGTAGTGACAATAACTACCCTGTGGCACTGACAACACACGGAATATGATGGATTTCACTTACTTAACCAGCAATTTTAGCTATGTCCTACATTTCCGTACGATATATAATTATATGCGAATTAGGGTGTTGACTGTTGCGTGTCCATGGTAACTGCTAAACACTAACCTCCGTTTCCCATTGTTTGATCTGTGTTTGTGACCACCACCGCCAATCACCGATACAGTACAAGCACAAATGTATAATATACGTATATTCATATGTATCATCTAAAAACAAATATCATACATATCTATTCCTCTGAAGTGGTTGTGGATCAAAGTTTGTCTTTATGTAAACATTCCCGAAGAAAAATTGAGCTTGTGGAAATACTCCGTACTGGGCCTACTTCATTTGTGGTGATACGAGGTTTCAGCACGTCATTGGTTGATCCAAACTCCCGTGATTTACAGGTCAATAACAGCACTGTTGCTTGATTACAGTAACCGCGAGACACCGTTAGAGGCGTTGCCCGTAACCCTGGGACAATTGTGCTCGTCAAGCTTCTGCGATCGCAAATCCAGCATCGGTTTTGCCGAAGATGTATTGCTTATCACCGTTGGGCATGGACATGTAGCTCATGTTTTGAACCACTGCCACCTCAAAAGCTTGACCGTGCAGGAATGCAGTCAAAGCCAACCAAACACAGCCTCGAAGCACGCCAAATCAATTGCTATAGCAACCGACAGTAGGGAACTGTGTGCCCGGCTATTTCCAGTGCTGCATATGCTGTTCCTTCTTGCAGTAATATGCTCCATCCTTCCACATTATTTCTCGCTGACTTGCAACGATTCGATGATATGAAAAACATCCGGATACATCAGGTATATACATCATAACATACAAGTAGTACCGCACAAGGCGGTGGCGGAAGTTTCCAAGATAGGAGCACTATAGGAGTGTGCAGTTGTGGTTGCGACAATGTGAGCATCGATCTGGCCACTTGACTGGCAGCCTATCTGTCTAGCTATCTTTCTATCAGTGGATCAGTTTTCTTTTTGTCTGTCTGACTGTCTATCTATCTATCTATCTGATGATCTATTCGTTTATCTATCTGCCTATGTACTTGTCTTTCTATCTACCTCACTATCTATCTCGTCATCTTTCTGTCTATGTATCTATCTATCTACCTGTCCATCTATCTATTTATCTATCTGCCTATCTATCTATCTGTCTATCTATCTACCGAATTATTTGTCTGATCATCTATGTGTCCATCTGTCCATCTTTCTGTCCATCTACCTGACTATCTATCTACTTTTCTATCTGACTCTCGTTTCGTCTACCTATCTGTCTATCTATCGACCCATCTAGCCATCTGAATCTGGCTATCCAATTGCCTGTCTATTCCATCTAACTATTCTAGCCATTCTATCTATCTATCTATCCATCCATCTATCTATCCATCTATTCATCCATCGATGCATCTATGTCTCTGACTATGCATCTAGCCACCCATGGATCTGACTATCTGCTTGTCCATCTATCTGGCTACCGCTTTGTCTAGCCATCTATCTATCTAGCCATCTTTCGTCTATCTATCTATCTGTCTATCTGTTTATCTATCTATCTGCTGATTTATCCATCCATCTGTCTATCTATCTTGTTAAAAACTTGTTAAAAACCACGAGTTTTTGCGACTTCGGACGTGAGAATGTGCTTCGCGCGCAGGCGGCGTGCCATTTTGACCTGCAAATATGCTTGGCGCGCAAGCGTTGTGCACATTTTGGCCGCATAAATCACGAAAAGTGACGCGAAACGCAAGTGTTTTCCTACTTTTGTCTCCTGTGTTCAAAAAGTGTCAAAACGTGCTGTGTTTTGACACATTTGCTTCAAAATGTGCTTCTCGCCCTGGCCGCGTGCACTTTTTCGGACATGCAACTTTCAAAACTTGTTAAAAACCACGAGTTTTTGCGACTTCGGACGTGAGAATGTGCTTCGCGCGCAGGCGGCGTGCCAATTTTCATGATCATATGACATCTCCGAAAAGTGGCCCGAAACGCTGGTAAAATTGCAGTTTTTATTTTGGTACAAGATTTTAT
>VSDK01009193.1:755522-772269 GCA_009767595.1 Symbiodinium kawagutii | reverse complement strand
CGGCGCCGGCGCCATGTTCCGCAGCGGCAGGATGAGATGTTTCCTACCAGTCGTTACTGGGGGCGCGTCGTCCAGGTGCAAGGCCTCCAATAACCAGCTATCACCAGGCGATGGTCATGTGATAGCTGATGAATGATATGGCTATGGGTGAATTTTAATCAACCAACCAATGGTAACTAGCTGGTTATATAATTGTTAATAATAGGGGATAATAAGCAACAATAGTAGGGGATCTACCAGCTATATATGGCTATGGGTTAATTTTACCAATTTCATGGTGGATAAGAACCAGTAATAATAGGGAAAACAACGATTAATGATGGGGAACCAGGGGTTCACCTACCGATTAATGATATATAATGATATAATATTCTTTGATAGCTGATTAAATTGATTAGATTGTTTGATAGCTGATTATTTGATAGGTTATAAGATATATACCTAGACCAGGAGATAGCTAAACCAAGGTAGTTGGTTGACAAATAGGTTGTATGAATAGAAAGCTAAATGAAATTCTGTCTAATAAACAAAGAGATTCTGGTTTAAAAGATAGGATGTTGTATGAATAGCTTAAGTAGGAAAATACCATGTAAACAACCCCGTGAGATAAATGAAAAATCAAATAGATAGTACACAAAACCATCTTGCCTGGTTAAACAAGTTAAACGCAACCATCATTGTGCAGTGGTTCAATGACCATGTGGGTCCCCAAGCCAATGAACGTACCTTGAAAAAACAACGAGCCATCACATTCCCAGCTGTCTGCATCCAAGACACTGGCAAATCTGTGACAAGGTGAGGTGAATGTCACCAGTGCCAGGTGGCATGTCCAAAACCAGGTAGTCCAAGTCACCCCAATCCTTGGGGGAACAATGGGGCGAAGGCAGGTTGGGAGTACTTCACTGTCATCCGAATGCCATCTCATCAACTAGAAGAACAATCCTCCCAAAACCTCTTGGATCTTTCCATGCTCCGCCATGCGCTTCCAAACTATCGATCGCGCCCCGACAAAGTCAGGTACAGGAAATCAGCGCTGAAATGCTAAGCCACAAAGCTAAATGTGCGCATATATTTTTGGCACACAAGATCCAGGTTTCCCGTATGCCACGGCATACCTTGCCGGGCTGTGCCCAATTCCAAGTTACAGGGTGCCCAGAGCTGTGCCCCCGACACCACCCAGGTGACCAGCGAGCTGTTGGCATCACTCCAAGTCGCTGATATGCTGCTGACTTAGCATCAAAACGTGGGTGGCGTATGAACCTCGGGGCCACTATGCTTAGTTACAGTGAAGTGATTTAAATTGGAATAAGGAAGGACTATTAACACGAATCTGCGCACAATACAGGGTTTGCACTGGACCCGAAACATGCCGTTCAACCAAATGGGGTTGAAACTCCGGCATCAACTATACTGACCTCGAAGCTGCGGTAGACTCTGCATGTGCCAAACAAGAATGTGCGCAAGTCCATCATCATCCCCAGGTATGCTTGAAAATTGGAGGAACACTGTCATCTTGAAACCATCAACGCCCATCAGCTGGTACTGGTATCATGATTATATCTGCTCATCTTTGTCCACGCAAGTGATCAACCATCATCAACCACCATCAACCATCATTATCCACTAGAATTCACCATCATCAGCCAACCATTACCCAACCATTGAATCATCAATTAGCCATTGGTATGCCATTGGCCAATGATTCCTCAGCCACTAGTCAACCATTGTACTAACCATTCATCAACCAAATATTTATAACCAACCATTCTATCAACCATTAATCATCACCACCACCCGAAGCTTCTACAGGTCAGGCTCGGTTTGGTTCACCAGCTGCGACATGACGCCGGTCACCATGGACCCGCGCATCACAGCTGCATGTCCCACAAAGCCGAAGGAGACCAGCTTGATACCTCAACGATGCGTATGATGTCGGGTCCCAGGTTGGTTGTGGATGGTCACTGGTCGATTCGATCAAGCTTCACCACAGGCTGGAAGGAAAGGATGCAGCAGAAATGCCGATTTTGATGCTGATTCGAATGATGAATAATGATGACATGTGCTAAAACTGCTTCGCGCCCTGTCATTCCGGAGGCACCTTGTCATTCTGGAGCGCACTTTGATTAATGATGGTTGGGTTACTCACGGAAACATGTTGCATTTGTGCGCACGTTTTGTTCCAAGTCACCTTTGGTAAGAATGTTTGAAACTTGCGATTTGCTCACTCCATATTGAAAGTATCTATCTCCAAACTTCCACGCCATTGCTGTCAGAACGCCATTCTACCTGTGACTTCTGGCGTTGTAAAATGGCCTCATCTGCGCCAAACATAAATCCAAGGACACTCAAGTGGTGCAATACAAAATACGCAGTAAAATGAAGGCCATTCTATTAATGGACCTTCGTAGGCATATGCTTCTGCCTGTGCTCACATGCTTTCATAGGTGATTTCAGCAGTCCAGCATTGAGACACTGCTATGGAACGAGAAGCTAGTGGAAAAAACGCTAGGTCCACAATCATAATGCCCCAAAAAATTGATGACCTACTATATACATGCCTATACCCCCAAACAACTGATGTTGAATCACCGAACGTTTAAACATTTGACGGTGAAGCACCCAATGTTGTTTCAACATCTGATGTTGAATCATCATCTGTTCATCGTTTGTGAACCCTAGCAGCATTTTCTGCGAGCTGCCGGTGTCCGGGTGAATCACAGGCTTGATATGCCTGGTCATGCGCAGTTTCCGGATGGAACCCAACTGGAGGGTGTTCGATACAGTGCACCTTCAACAGAGAACCACTGGCTATCATTGGCGATCATTGGCTCGTTGGTTAATTTCCTATCAACCATTGATCATGATTACTGTAATCGTTAGCTGTCAACCCTTGGTGATACTGTAGTTGGCTTTGGCCCATCCCATCTATATCATCATCCATATTATCGTACTCAATGATCGCCCGTGAATGTCATAATGTGGATATCACTCATCCATTGTCAGTAGGACATTCAGCTGCCCATCCAACCGTCGAACCCCTGCTTTTCAGCTGCATCAAATATATTGATAATATATGAAAAATGCGGAAAATGATGACCTCTGTTGAACCCATGCGGTGATTCTTGCTGACGTTTGTTCGGCTCGCCCGAGCACTTGGGCACCAGAACTCCACCGCATTTCTGGCACTTGGTCACAAGTCCGAGGCACTCAAGAATCACACGCATGTAGCAGCTGGCAGCAGAAGACTTTACCACACAACCCCTGTCGAACAAGCCAGAACTATTGTGCGCAACGGCCACGAACAGCAGCCGCTGAACATTGCTCCCGCCTCTGCTTCTGCTCATCTTCGTACATCTCCATTCCTGGGGATCAAAGGATACACATGGACACACGACGCGACAAAACGACTCCCTTGTAGGTTTTCTCAGCAACCAGATTGCAAGGTATCACCTTTCCGACTTCAAAGCCGATCAACTGTGGCAACTGCAGTGGTCAAACCAAAAGGTGTCTGAACCACTCGCATTTTTGTGGCTAAGGTATGCTGGCTGTTGATTCCTTTTGAACATGGCCATCCTTGGGATGGGAGCCGTTCGAAGCGAGAGGTCGACCAAGACAGATTAAGTCTCAATGAAATCTCCAAAGATGGCCGCATTGGGCTGGGCATCGATTTGGGGACGTACTTTATTCATCTTTATTCCCGGAGATCCCTGCCGTACACACCCAAGGATAACAAAGGTAAAACGGTTGGTTTGCGCCCTTATGATCATACATAGCTTGAGGTTGTGAACAAAGCCTCGCACAGCCTCAATGAACCAACAATTTCTGGGTACTGTAACTCAAGGCCGTTCTACTGCTCTGACGTGCTGTCACGATGCGTGGCGTCTCTTCTTGAAAGCGGACCATCACAGGCAGCGATGGCCCGTACACGTCACAATCAAAAATGCCGACTTTGTAACCTCAAGGTATCAATGAGAAACAGCTCTCAGATACACTCAGCTATGCCATGGCAAAAATGGTCTCTTTTTGGATGATGGACTCAAACGTGCTGGGTACGCACATCAAATCATGCAAGGCACTATGCAGCTACATTCGAAGTACAATCACCCAGTTCGAGTATATAATGTAAACCCTATGCTCACCTTACTTAGCTTGCCGTCTCGATTGCAATAATCATGCAGGCAAATATCATGCATTGCCCTTGTCTCAAATCAGGAGAACTGGACTCAAGGCTAGCTTTAATGCGGGGAATTCGTATCTTGACTGCGCCGGTACACAATTCCCAGGCAAACTTCAATACAACACAGCACCACGCCACGCATGCGCGATTTCCATGTATTGGCTTGGCAGTAGCAAGAGCGGAAATTGCTAATCAATAATAACTAGGGGCATCTAAAATCAAGATTTGACAAAAACTTAACATGAAAACAAACAAGCACACCACAACCGCAATTGGAAGCATTCACAAAAACATCATCAAAAAAGAGAAGAACAAGTACAATTGTACTTGGCCAATAGCTCCAATGAAGGCTTCCGCCCACTGGTCACAGGGCGATAAGTCGAAAATGAGCAGCGCCCCCGCTTCTAATCATTGTATTTTGCAATCATTGTTTGGACAAAGTTTATGCTTCCGACCTCCCCTAGCAAATGACCCACAAATGGTTTCCAAAATATATTGAAAAATATTGCGATGTCCAATAGCCAATTGCTTTAAAAAAAACGCCTTGTCAAACATCGTCCACCAGTCAGTGGAGCCACGATTGAGAATTGAACAACCATTCATCAACCTTTATTAATATCATCAGTCAATTAATCAAAAGAAGCAGTATCAATTCACCGCGCTATCAGCCTTCAATAATTCATGAGTCCAGCATGCAACCACTGAAACCACAATTAATCAAACACCATTTAACCACCAGAAATTCATCAACCTTCAATACTTCACGAATCAAGACTCAACTATACAGTTTCAGTACCACTTGGTCAGAACACTACCAGTAATTCCTGGCTCCCAAACATTCCCTCCCCAGGAGCATGAATCCCTTTCCTCCGGGGCACCTTTCTTGTGCAGTGCAAAGGCCAGGTTCACAGCCACTGTGCTCTTGCCCACACCACCTTTACCTGGCGGGCCCGCAGCATGGAGGTATCAGGCGTCCACAATGATGTACCAACGCTGCTTGGCTTCCACCAGGATTTGCCGATGATTCCATAGGATTCCGAATCTAAACCATGGCATCAAAGGCCATGTTCGGTCGCGGTTTGAAGAGATAGCAAAGTGCAAGGTGATGGCTATTGACATTAGTCATTAGTCAGGACGAGGAGCAGGAGGATACAGCAATGATGTTCTTCACCTTCTCCAGGGAATGTGGCATCCTCAGCATTGGCGGCACAGGGCATGTGGCGAACTGCCTCCGACCATGGCCCGGCCGTCTTTCCAAGGAAGTGGATGTCGGCCAATGCTAAACAAAGGACATGAACATCGACATCATCAACATGACAACATATTGGCTGTCTCATTTCTTCATTGGGCTGTTCAATGATAGAATATGAGGTTGATGGACTTTCATCCACGGCCATGTGCGGAAGCGATGCTGCGAAAATTAGAAGCCACACGAAATAAGTAGTTCTACCCCTCTAGAGAGACAGTGCAGATCCCTGTGCAAGTCATAAACTCATGTGAAAATATCTAGAGGGACTAGTGTGGCCCCATGCTGTCGCGGATCCACCTAATGTTAGCACAGGCCAAGCGCATAGACGCGTTTTTTTCACCAATGATCATCCAGGAGCCGATGCGTCCTGATCATCCTGAACCTTCTTCACACCAAGCTGCCAAGCTCCATTTGACACAATCTACTTGCCAATCTTATCCAAGTTTATCCAACCTTGCCATCTGACCTGTCCCTACTGATGCCACTGCCTTGACCCAAAAGAACACCATAGACACAACGGAACTGCCGAGCATCTGCGGCATGGGTCGGGGCTGGCTGGCAGGAGGTTTCACCGAGCCCACAGCCACTTGGACCTCCTTGGCCCAACTGATGGACTCCAGCCGTTCCTGGGGATCAGAGTGATCAAAAACACAGACCGATAGCCGGGAAACACGTGATATCATGAGATTGCTGTTTTGAATAGAGTTATTTTTTGCTTCTATTTGAATTCATGCTTTGTTTTCTTTCTCTCTCTCTCTCTATCTCCATTGTCGTCAGACTCACGGTCTGTTTCAGGCTGGGATGCGAGTAATTTTTTTCATGGGTCATAGACCTATACATCAAAACATGAGCCGACAAAACAACAAATCAACGCGGAATCAACGGGAAACATGCGAATCAAAGCAAATATTTCCAAAACCGATCGGATCACCAACAAAAGATTGAACAAGTCGAAACATATACAAATCGCATACTGTACTGGTTGGTGGTTTCATTGTGGCATGTGGGCCGCTTTGGCCTCCAGCGTGACATCCCAAAAGTGACGGCAAAAGTGATGGTTGGTGGTTTCAATCCCTATGAAAAATACTAGGTAGCCAACCAACAATTTGTTAACAATCACTGTTGAAAAATCAAAAATCTTTGAAACCACCAACCAGGTAGTTGGTTAACCATTACTGTTGCTTATTATCCCCAGGACCGCCACTGTCGGAGCACAAGCAGTCAGAGCTGCCTATGTACAGAGTGGTCCATCAAAAGGCAAGTGGGCAGGCACCAAAATCCCGTCTCATCACCTTGTACGGTGCACATGGGTGAGGCAAAAGAACCTCATCAATCAAACCCAAATTCTCTGTAGATATATTGAATCTGTAGCATGGGCACCACTATTGGGCACTATAAATGGATGGCACATGTTGGGACACCCCGCAGCCAGCACTCAGCACCCTGCCTCCACTTCAGCTTTGTACACTTCCACCTCCAACACCAGCGAGATGCTGCCTGTGACTCGATCGGCTTTGATGGCCCCTACGAAGCCGCTGGAAACCTGAGCACTGGAAAGGCACTGGAAAGGCACTGGAAAGGAACAGGAAAGGGTGGTGGTTGGAACTCTAAGTTTTTTGTTTGATGTTTGAACACTTGAAACCACAAACCTGAAGGCAACTTGGTGGATATGTTGCTTCTTATCGTGATGGTCCAATCAATGGTGACCACCAACAAAACGCCCTTTAGGCTGCGGATTTTGAAGAAAATGCCAAATGAAAAAGAACGCTTGAGAGCGTTGAGCGTGCAAGCAAACTAAAAATGCAACATGATGCAGCACTGCAGCATGGTAAACCAAACACTTGCTTGTGTTCCTTATGGTTAATGATTGTCAAAATGTAAATTAAAAAGGGAGAATAATAATGACCCACATATATATCTATATATATATATATATATATATGTATTTAAAAATATATAAATATATGCATATGCATGTATGTATGTGAGCACATACCTATGTGTTTATATGTCCTTTTGAACATTCATGCGTATACATATTTTCCTATATACTAGTATGAATACAAATCTATATGCACATAAATATGTATAATCATCCTGGAGTACATAGAATATCCCCACTGGTCAATAATTTAACCATTTACCTGTTGAGGATGGTCCAATTTCATATTCTATCTACTCCAGGATGGCTATAGCGCTACACATCATCTGCGGTAGCGCGGTACTGACCAACAACAGTTGGGCATTGAGTCGTTGGCCCAACGGCACCAACGGCAAACGGTAACCGCGCAGCAATGTCTGTTCCAAGGCCGGGATCTTTCACCTCCTTCAGAACTTCCTGGGATCCACGTGGGGAGTGACTGGGGTCCAGTACTGGTTGGAAGTTTTCAATTCCTATGAACCAGTAGTATCAATATTATTATAGTATGGTTGGAATTAATTATCAATTTGTTTTTTTGCCTGCGCCTGCGCCCTAATTAATTACTATGAATGTATTATCAATTACTATGAATGATGAGTAATGATGAGTGATTGATATACAGAATGATTGGAATTTAGGACTAAGAGTAGTGATATATCAATATTTAGTAAATATCATGATGAGTGAATGATACAGTATATCAATCTGTATATCACTGATTTATTACTATGAATGAATGATTGATATAAAGGATGATCTTGGAGGCGCCACTGTAAGTATTTTGATCTACTGCATTTTGAATAGACCACCGCACAATGCCACCAAAACAGCAGCTCGAAGCCGACTGCCTGTTCAAAAGTGACCTCTCCAAACATCCCCAGATTTTCCATCCTCAAGTTCCCAAAAACTATCTTCAGAATTTCAAACAAAAATTTCAAGTTCTCAAAACGGCTCAAGTTTCCATGACTTCCATCACAGGCGTGAGCTCATTGCCAGCCCGTCTTCCGATGACGCTTCTCCGTTCCCGTGCTGCCACGGCGGCCAGGACCGAGGCGACTGTGGCGCCCCCAGCGCTGCGCAGCTGGGGACCCACTGCACGACGCCCCAGGCGTGCTGCGGGAGCAGGGGCAGGCGGCCGCGGGACGCGGGGTGGCGCGGCAGGGCGGCTCAGGGTAGCCATGGCGCTGAACAAAATTGGAAGTTTCAAGGGATGTGATATGACGTGATATGATGTGACCATAGTGATTTCTCAAGTGATGTGACCATGGTGGGTCTCCTGGTGGCTGATCAAATCGATTTGTTGCTTCGCTTCTTTCCGAGTGCTTGGATATCTCAAGTTTGGTGACAGCATTCCAAGTAACATGCTGCACTGCCAAGCCTTTTGAGGTCAAAACAAAGCGACCAGCGAGGGCCCAGGGAATGTGATCTTTGATAACTCTACACCTGAGCAGTGGCCCACACCTGTTGTACATATGAATAAATCAACAAGTAAACAAAGATATATGTATGTAAAAATGAAAAAAGAAATGAATGAATGAATATATATATATATATAGATAGATAGATAGATAGATAGACATATATATCTCCGTGTGTGTGTGTGTGTGGGTGTGTCTGTGTGTGCCTGCTGCAGGTAATTTGCCAAATGGGATCGTAATCTCTGATATCCCAGGCACTGCGTGGCACGACCCCAAGATGAGCCTCCCCTTTAGTTGTAGATTGGCCATGAATGGTCAGTAAGCCACTTAATCATATATCTCTAGTCTATATCAATAAAAAAATAAATACATTTGCAAATAAATATAGATATGCACATCTGAACATCTATGCACAAATATATGCCGTAACTACCAACTAACCCCAGTTATAAACCAACTTCGCAAACTAGAGAACACCGCCAGGCAGGGCACTGATTACCACAAAGAAACTCATTATTAGATGGCACCTGGTTATCCACAGCTACCTTTGGGCCAGGAATCTCCCAGTCACTCCTCATGCGGAGCCAGAAGTACATCTAGCATGGACTAGCATCATCTAACTCGATAACTCCCTCCAGAGCTTCCTTCCGGCCCTCATGCAAGCATTCCTACGTGGTTCCCTGGCTCAATCTGATATTTGTCAGGATTCTCGCGTGCATGAATCATGATTTTTTAATGCTAACAAGAAAGCTTGGAACAAGTGTGGTTGTCTGCTCGCTGTAGCTCAAACACAGGGTCAGAATTTGAACCACTCTGCCAGTGCCATTGTTTTTCCCGTATAAAGCGAAATTTCAAGAAGTTCCTGAGTAATGAATTGTCATTGGTGGGTGTCCAAAGATCGCAGTAAGGAGGAACCAGCGTTTGCGGGCCAATGTCCATCGCCCAAACTGGGTAGAACATCTGAACAGCTTATGCGCTACCAAGTGCTCACCTAAATGCACACACTTTCACATACTTGCACGCATTCATATGTGTGCACAACCAAAACCTTCACCAGACACGCAGCCAAAAAAAAGGCACGGGAAGGAAACATAACACCACTCTTAGTCCACAAGTATGGTAGATTGCAGTCACACTTTGCTTTTAATGCTGGAAATTGGGCAGTAACAGGGGTTCCGTTCAGAAACAAGACATGGCTTTCCGGCGCTGGTCACAGTCATGGCATGGTGGTGAGCGCCTATGCTGCCCTCCTGTTCTGCTTGATAAAAGTCACGGTAGCACTTCACAGCCTCAGTCCATGGCGGTCTCCAGAGATTTCCCCAAGGATGTTGATCCCCTAATATGCTGAACATTTGTTGTAGGTTGGTGGTTTCAGCCTGTGGGTTATAAGCACATCACAGCCTAACTCCTATGTCAACCAACCATTTGTTCATACTCACTAGTACTCGGGAAAAGACTTAATTAATCAAACTGCAAATCAAACCACCAACCAGTTTATTCAAGAGTTGATAAGTTCCCTCAGGATCCATGTAGTACAACCCCCTTAAAGCTGGCAACCCAAACGTAGAACCGGCCACATAAGAAACTGCTTGGGATTCCAACGGTTGACTGATGGTTCATGATTGATTGATGCTGTTTGGGATGACCAACGCTCCCTTGCTAGTATAGTGGAAAGGCCCGGAATTGGATCGCACAGGCCGGAAGGTTTTTCTGTCCATGGTGAGGGTAAGCCCTGCATCACAGGCACTGCTAGAATGTGTCTTTTGAAGCATGAGACTCCCTGATGATTTCCCCCCACTTGGCTTATTGGTAGAGCTTTACCGCCAGCAACCCCAAAACGGTGCATGAATTTCAATACCAGTTTTAGGGCTCGTGATTTGCACACACACACACATGGTAACAAACGGCTCATATATGCTCATATGGCAAAATCTTTCTTGCCACTTCACCACTGAATTCATGCGTCAGCACGGGTCGGTTACCTGTTGCCACCGTGGGACCCCCATGGCCAAGTGGCTCGCGCGTGCGCCAGTAGCATGTGGTGGGCAGCGAGGTACCTGACATTCACATCTGTGTAGCTTAATGAGTGTAGCTTGATTCGTGGTGGGATCATTATGGCGTAGATGGCTGAGGATTGATGGTGGGTGATGGGTGATGGGTGACGGGTGATGATGAGGAGGAGGACGACGAGGATGACGACATCTGATGATATTGCTCGTCAACGATTGAATTGTCAAAACCGTGATCAGTTTTCACCTGCAAATTCACTTAGATCGCAACATCATGCAACATCTAGGACGGTTCTGTGGCATATCTTCATCTCAATTGTGTTCATCCATTGTTTTTCGCGTTTCTCTCACATGTATGTATAGCTCATATTGTATATCGATAGATTCCATATTCTTTTCAATTCCCCTGGGCAATCTGTGACTCGGTGTGTCAGCATCTGCCAGCCACATCCTACCAGGGAATTACTAACATCTACCAACCAGCCAACCAGCCAACCAGGACCTGGCCCTGACCTGCCCGCAGCTTAGCTCACGGTTCACGTCCAGCATCTGAACTGCGACCAGGGGCGTGTTCTCCGCTGCCATAGCCCAAGACGCAACAGCACCAGGGTTCCTGGGGCAGCATAACTCATCGGTACAACAGGTGCACGTGGGCATGCCATGACGCCAAAGCCAGGTATGATCTTGAGATACTGGATCAGGAATGGACATGGATACATAGATATAGTATACATTCATCAAATATGATCATTGGATGCGCACTTGCAGCTAGTCACGCTAGGCAAAGAAACCAATGGCACATCACACGTGGAACCATAACGAGCAAACCAGCACATATGTATGGTACACAGCTGCTTTTGCATCATGCACATGCATTGGTTTCCGAATGTCCCTGACATTTGTAAATCCCGTTTCAGAAAAAGCGAAGAAATTCATGGAAATTCCCTTGAAAAAGATTTCAGGCCGGCTGAAGATTGCAACCATGCCACGTTCAGAGTGATCCAATGCTTTACAAGACCTCAGGTGACTTGCAAAGGACTCGCATACTTGAACTTCTGTGGCTTCATGCATCTTCAGACATGCAACATGTAAATGTGCCACAAATGCATACAAAAATGCTGGTTGGTGGTTGAACCCGCCCTCCGAAAAACATGCCCGTCAACCAACCAACCACCCCAACTACCTTCCAACACAAAAATATATACACCGGAAAAAATCCAGTACACTACGGTGACATGTACGTGCCGGCTTCCCCGGTGGTTCTACAAACCCAGCAAGCGAATCTGCTCATGACTTTGCTTGCAAGCTCGTGGAAGTCCTATCCCGATCGATCGAAATTGCACTAACGGGAGGGGGACTGTGAAATGCTCCAAGTTCTACCGACAAACACTGCAACTGTTTAACTAAACATATCATAACAAAACCATCTCAAACGATGCTACGACTTTTCTGAATACTGGAAGCGTTTGCACCCAAGTGAAACTAAACGATCAAAATCCGTCTCTCAAACCCTGATACTGCTTGATTGCTGCGGTATCAGCAGGGGTCCATAATCATCACCCCTGAGTAGTATTTTCAACAAACCTCCCATATTCCTCATACTTAACCATGCACGAAGTTGTTTCGACGCCTTTTCTCATCATGCAGCAGCAGTGACCTATGCCCAACTTTTCTGCTGGCGCTAGCATGGTGCTTGAGAATAATCATTTAGACTTGAATTTTAAAAAAGCAAGATTCAGCAAGCTGTGTCAAACAATAGCACCCAAAAGTCTATGTCATGATCTCTTTTTCAGAAAGCCATGGGATCTTACAGGATTGGATAGTTTAGGGTTGCAGCGTGCTGTTTGATGTTACTATGCCATCTGCTCGTACATCCAGGCTTTGCTAGCCGTGCTAGCGTCAAGTCATGAAACTCTAGGCCTCATGCGAGCCACGATCCAGAATTGCAAGCACATTGTCTGAGATATGGCGAGCTGGGTCAATATGAAAAGGGCTAGATGATGGTTGATGAACATTCCAACGCTTAGAGTACTCGCTCATTGAGGGGATGTTCAGTAGGGGTGCAGGGTGTTGACCCACAGCCATCTAAATGCAGATCATAATCATCAATCATAATCATAGAGTTTGCTCCCATGAAATTTCAGCCTTGATGGCCCCATGTTCAAGAAAGAGCCAGCGACAAAATGACATGAGACACACGGGGCTAAAGCAGTAAACCAAGCGGAACGGTCACAGGCACCTAATGGAAAAACACCCCATTGTAGCCACCAAATTCATCGCTGATAGCTCCTCGACAAGTTAGGTGGATGATGCCAAGGTACACTGAAACACAGTAATCCTGTACAAATCTGCAGCAAAGAAATCTATAATTCAATGTAACTGTCGGTTAAGCTATGGATATGGCAGGTTTTACTGGGGCAAACCCACAGTGCCACGATGTGTCATGCGTGCCCTGGCCCTGCGCTTATCGACTTATCGACCCTCAACTCCCTCCAGGATGGGACCCACATGGACCTACCCATCACCAGGCTATCATGCCATGTTGTGCCCACCAGGCAGACAAAACAAAAAAAACTCATGCATTCACAAAGCATTAGCGACTCCCATAGATGGCCCATCCTGTCTGTCAACCTCGCCCAGCACCTCACTCTGCAAACCCCCAACAAAAAGTCATCCAAAGAGTACGGATCAGCAGGACGGGCTGTCCATATGCAGCGCCATAGTATCGCACAATGCCAGTGCTTCACTGCAGTGTAACCGCCGGCTCTATGTACAAGCAATCGCAGAAATTGAGCAGTGTCAAAAAATCTCGCGATAATCCCATTGGGCAATGGTAGGCTACTGCGATCCTCACTTAAGTCCGTATGTTGCACATGTAGGTACTGAATAAATGGGTGAGCTTATAGTATTCACATAATGCATGGTCTAGTTTTCTGGTTTTGTAATTGTAAGAAAGGTGGCTCTCGATTGCTTTTTGACACCCTCAGGTACATTGCGGAGCCGGCTCCGCTTCAGTCAGCATCTTCCAAGAGACCGCCTTAGCGAAGCAGTGCCGAACGGCAGGCCCACCGCAGCGCAGTGACCGGGTACCGTGAATTTCTCAGCGACCAAAAAAAAACATGCCAAAGTCATCAGCGCAACTTGACCCAAACATTGGCTAGGCTCATCTCCCACAATCTCTACAAACGCCGTGAAACCATACGCTCGTCAACCCATGCTCCAACGATCAGCCCACCTCAGCGGCCTCAGCAGCCAAGGCACACCCATTGCTTGGGGGTGGAAATGGCGACGCCCAGCCCAAAGAGTTCCAAAGTAGTTGTTGGACTTCCCCATCCTGCACAAGGTAAACCCCGCAAAACATCACTGCTGCATCACCCACACATGGGTATGTGCCAAAAACAGGTGCCCTAAGAAAACCATTGGTTTATAATAGATGTATTAGAAATAGCAATATCAGGGGTTTATAATTTTAGCACATTATGGGACCACCTCAAGAATGCAAACGTGGCTGGAAATGCTAATGGTTCCAATGTGGCGATAATCATGGAACCATCACTGAAACGCATAGTCACCCTGCAGTGTTGGAAAGCATGCATTATGAATATGAAAATGCATTTACCTATTTATACTTACTAATTTAGTCAGTTATCATTTATGTGTTTGCTCTAATGGTGTGTTGCAAATGCAATGAAAAACAAGCATGTATACATATGTATGGTGTACCTCTTGACCTGAGCATACGCACACCACACATGCATACAAATAAACATACATGCCGTGTGCCTATATAAATACATGTTTATGTGTGTATGTATGTGCGTGTATGTGTGTGTATGTGTGTGTGCATCTATTGGTTCATATATTAATTTGATTGTCTACTTAGATATCTAAGAGGACCAGCGTCTGGGGAATGTCACATAGATGTTCTACGAAACCAGGGGGAACCAGGGGGTATAATGAGGCGGAGGCATTAGAGCAAGAGCGTGTCAAGTGTGGTAAAATGAACAACTTCAAATCTATAGATTTGTAAGTATGCAAAATCATGTTCATACATGTGCACATGAATGCCTCAACACATGCACACACACATACATATGTGATCTAAAAATATTTATAAGCATATAAATGGTAATATGAAGGCATAAATAAATTCAAATAAGGAAACAAAATATGTATCTACATACATTCCTACATACATACATACATACATACATACATTCCTACATACATACATACATACATACATACATACATTACATTACATTACATTACATTACATTACATTACATTACATTACATTACATTACATTACATTACATACATACATACATAATATCGATACATAAATACATGTGCACCGTAGATAAATGCAAACACGCAAATACCAGTTGCAGTGTGGATGCTCAAGTGACTTCTGGAACTGACCGACACCGATGCGTACTCCAGAGGCGCCAGAGATTCCCATGAGCCAGGGATACAGGTCCAGTGGGCCGCCGGTTGGCGGTTGAACCATCCATTGAAAAATATGCTTGTCAACCCACCATTTCTGAATAATCGGGAAGTCTTTCAAACCACCAGCCAGCCATGTTTGACATCTGACAACCGATCACTGATCATGAATTTGGATTAATCAGGGCCAATCCCGCATCAGCATTGCAAAAGTACAGGATCTTTCTCCAGTACAACCAACAGTGTCACTCACAGTCAGTACTTCAGCTCTGGACTCTTTTGCACAGTGACTTGAGCCATCTTGAGCCAACAGTCAGAGTTGGCAGTCTGTGGAGTGCGCAGTGGCTTATGCAGTGTACAAGAGAGTGTGTGACTATGACAGTCTATCTCAACACTCCCCCTTGAGTTGACAGTCATTTTGAATGTCAAACTCACAGTGAATTAAGCAGTCCTTACTCAATAGACAGTCAGCTTTAAAAAGACATCTCTTCAGCTCAGCTTGACAGTGGCTTCCAGTCAGTCAGGGTGCTAGCAGTCCATCGCTTCAGCGACTACAAAAACGATTCTGCAGTACAGCAGTGCTTCATTAACAGTTCTTCTTGATGGTCACAGTGAAGTAGTGGGTTCATCCAAAGTCTCATCAGTCTTCTCATCTTCAGCTCATCAGCAGTGACCTCATCAAGTTCAGCGGCAGCCTTAGTACCAGTTTCAAGCTGGTAGTTTGGAGTACTATCTGCAAAGGTGTCTCACGTCCAGTTGGCTTACCAGTGTCAGTCCTTCAAGTTCAAACACCATTACAGTGTAGAACTCGGTCTCGCTCAAAGTGCTGGACAATCTAGGCAAAGTCCAAGCACAGTCTGGCTCTGGTTAGACAGGCCTTGCCTTGTAGGCATGGAGGTCCAGTCTATCATACACAGTTCCAGTCTACGCAGTAAGACTTCCAAAAGTGACAGCTTGGCAGCAGTAATGGTATCCAACTTCAGCGCGAGAGTTGGATGCGTGTGATCCAATCATCTCAGCAAAAAGTAGTCACAGTGACGTTGGAGTCACCAGTTCGCTAGTTCGTCTACTTTGCAACGAAGTCAAGGACAATGAGATTGATCTCAGTGTCTTCGATAGTCGGGTGTTGCAGTTCAGTCCGAAGAGTGCCCATCAGTCTGCTCTGCAAAAAAGCAATGCCATATGCGACACATTCAGCAATCCCAATGCATGTTCAAGCAGTGATCTGCGAACGTCTGCGCGAATCGTTTGATTCAGTGTTGACTTCTCATCAGCGACGGCAGCAACAGCAGTTGCTACAGTGTCACTTGCCATCCTCAACTTCAGCGAAGAAGTCTGGTACTTGCATTCGTCAGTCAGTGCACAGTCGGACAGCGACGTCAGTGGCTGCAGCGCTACAAAAAACATTGCGACGCAGTGGAAACTTCAGTTCCAATGCTTCAAACTTATCTGTGTCTCAAATTCAGTTGCAGAAAAAAGAAAACGTGGCTTCAGTGTCTTTTCAAATTCAGTGAGCTCAAAAAA
>VSDK01009193.1:679485-752762 GCA_009767595.1 Symbiodinium kawagutii | reverse complement strand
GGTGGTGATTCTTGTTCCATTGGGTCTGTTCAGTTCGCCAGGGCAGTCGGTGCGCCTTGGCATGAACATTATCCTACGGGGTCTCCTGTCTGTTCGTGTCAGTGTACGGTTTGCTTCATCCAGTTGCCACGTGTCAGTGTGGTTGTGGATTTTTGGCTCAATAGTATTGATCAGTGCTTTCAACTGTTCTACTGCATCAGTGCTATTGCTTGCTGGTGTCAAACCTTCACAGTTCAGTTCATCCCCAAAACGTTTCATGATTTCTTCCATCATTTGGTTCGGTACAGTCATGGTCTCAGAATCATATGGAACGAGATCAGGTGTGAGGTACAGCAGTGTGCCATATCGTGTGATGTCAATGGTTTCCTCATCAGGTGAAATCAGCTTCAAAAAGTCTTTACCAAGAACAGTCCAAAAACCTTGCAGTAACATTCTTGCAACAGAAACCAAACAGAAAGGAACATCACAAACATAATAGTTGACATTGAAGAAAACTCCATTAGCAGTGTACCTAACCAACTTACGTCCTAAGATGTTCAGTGGTTTCCCAGTAACACTTATGAGTTTCGGTGGATTCGATCCTACGGGCAGCAGTGGATACTCTGGCGCATAGTCAGCTGGACAGCAGTGTGCAGCTGCTCCAGAGTCAAACAGAATCCAGTGATCAGTGTTGGAAACTGATGCAACACATCTCTCATGATACTCCATCAGTGAGTCATGCAGTGGTTCATGTCCAGGCTCAGTGTTCTGAAAAACCATGTCTGGAAAATCCAGTGTGTGTGAAACAGTTTCTGGAATCAATGGCAACCCTTGAGGTCTACCAAAGGAACTCAGCACGGCAACAGTTGCCAAAAGAAAACTTGAGACACTAGGTCTACCATGTCCACGTGCAGTGTGTGAACCAGCGTGTGGAGAAACAGTCCTAGTGTGTGTACGTGCGTCACCAGTCTCAGCTTCAGTCACAGCGTGGGCGTGAACAGCTGAAACGTCTGGTGTGTTGGCAGTGGAACCTGCAGTGTTCCCTACAGTGAAACCGTCTGCGCTCGTTGCAGTGAAACAAGTCTCGTTTTCAACAGTGCTGGACACTGCAGTGTTCTGAGGCCGGGGCAGTGCTGGAGGCACAGTGGGAGCATTTCTCATCTCCCAAGTCCAGTTGTCATCCCAACAGTCAGTCCACCAGTCTTGATCATCCAACCAATGTGAATCCTGGTAACAGTCATAGTAATCACCATAACTCCAGTCATCATCGGTTAGTCCATCAGTCCAGTCAAACCATTTACCTTCGTCACAGGGCCCTTCACGCGCATTTTCAGTGCACTCATCATCATTCACAGTTGCAACATTTCTACAGTCCTTGGCCATGTGTCCATGTCGGTTACACTTCCAACATCTACTTCTATTCTCTTTTCCTTTTCCTTTGCTTTCAGTTCCAGTGTGGGACAGTTTTCCTCCGACACTTTTTCCTTTGCCTTTCGGTGGGCTCCATTTTCCTTTTCCTTTACTCTTGCCAAAGGGGGACAGTTTTCCTCGGCCTTTGCCTTTCAGTGACCAAAAGGGGGACAGTTTTCCTCCGCCTTTACTTGTCCAGTTCTTTCCTTTTCCTTTTCCTTTCAGTGGGCCAAAGGGGAACCAGCCTTCTCTTCCTTTGCCTTTCAGTGGAGTCCAACCTCGCACTTTTCCTTTTCCTTTTCCTTTACCTTTCATCCACCCGGCAGGTGAACATTTACCATTTCCTTTCATTCCTCTTCGCCACAGTGCGTCTGCATCCATCGGTGCATGTCCTGCAGAGTCCTCAGTACTCAGGTCTACTCTGTGTCCTAGTCCATATGCAGTGATGACGTCTCTCACAGCTTCACATATGTCCATTGTATTCTCGTTCTGTTTCAGTTGCTGTCTCAGTGGGCCAGTTGTTCCTTCTAACAGCGTTGCCACCAAAACGTTGTTGGGCAGTGGTGCTTTTGTTTGTCCTTCGTACCTGGCCTTCAGTGTTTCCCATTCACTGTAGTCTTGTTCAAAGCGTTCTGACCTGAACCTGTGTTCCAAAACCTTTGTCAGTAGGCTGATATCCTGTGCAGTTCGTGGTAGTGAAAACATTCTACTCAACAAGCGCCATGTCTCAAAACCATTCAGTTCAGTATTCCTCATTACCACCAGTCTGGCACTTTCAGTGGTCAGTTGAGCTAACAGGTAGTGCAGTTGAAGGCTAAAACGAATTAAGCCAGCGTCACCGAATTGCTTCTCACTAGCTTCAAGTCTTTCGAGTTCTTCGTCAGTGATTGCAGTGTCAATTGTCTCAACTTTCTTCATCGCTTCACTTGCTTCAGTCTTGCACAGTGCTACGTACGACTTCACTGACCAGCTCCAGTCTTCCCAGTGTTCTGGTCTTCCATCAAACTTGTCTGGCAGTGTCAGTTTGCTCTCTTCTTCACATGTTCCTTCTTCTTCGGTCTGTGCCATTGCTTCAGTTGGCTTCTACAGTTGTAGCTGGAGTCAGTGCTCCGCTACCATGCAAAAGTACAGGATCTTTCTCCAGTACAACCAACAGTGTCACTCACAGTCAGTACTTCAGCTCTGGACTCTTTTGCACAGTGACTTGAGCCATCTTGAGCCAACAGTCAGAGTTGGCAGTCTGTGGAGTGCGCAGTGGCTTATGCAGTGTACAAGAGAGTGTGTGACTATGACAGTCTATCTCAACAAGCATTCGCCAACCAACCAACCAACCAACCAACCAACCAGCCAACCAACCAAACCAACCAAACCAACCAAGATCCACCGGCGCCCCCCTCTAAACGCCCCAATGCTTCTCCTCGCGCTGAAGGTGCTGGACCTGGTCGGCTGCAGCGCTGCAGTGCAGCATCGGTGGTTCATAGCCCGAATCTTCGACAGCCGCTACGTACCTTGGGCCGCCCCTGGGGCTGTGGGATCCCCAGCGGTATCCCGCTAGTGAACTAATAATTCTCAATATTATTAACCATCATTAATCGTGCGCAGCGGGGGGAGAACCGATCAGAGACCGAGCAACCATCATTAACCGTTATTGAACCAATATTATATGTTATGAACCATTGTTAAGCATCATAGCTTTCCATTTTTCAGGTGAGTCTAAGAGGGGTCTAGTAGTGAGTGGAAATAGTGAATCAATGGTACATTTAAAGGGTTGAATTAGTTCAGGCTTGGCCCAAATCCCAACACAATTTGTTTGGCTGATAACCCATGTTTTGGAGGGTTAAAACCTACCTTTTTTAGGGTTTCGGGGGTATATCATTGAATGACAATTTATTTTTAGATGTTTCAATCATTGAAGTAACAAAAATTGAACAGCTTAACATCTCATAGTTTCTTTGACCCATTTCGTGGCAGTAAGAACATGCCAGTAACTGGCAGGTTGACGAGGTTTTAGAGGCAGCTGGGAGTGCCAAATCAACAGTTGCCGATCCCGCAAGTTGCACCGTGTTTTTCAACAACCTTTGGATCATTTGGGCGTTTCTCAAACCAACGAACCCCCAAATCATCCAGCTTTTTAACCACTTATTAGAGTAAAAAAACACCAAAATTTGAGGGTATCCCTATTTAACCCGCTCCGAGTTCAAGAGAGTGTTGAGGCATTTGTTCAACACAAATTGACAAAGCAGTAGCGACCCTTTGCCATTTCTCCTGGTGAAAACTCATCTAAGTTGGTCTCCCCAAGCTCCTGATGAGAAGAATTGCAGTGGAAATAATCTGTTCTTCGAAGCAGCTCCAAACCGCTGGGCTTGCAAATTCGGAGCTATCAAATGTGCGGCTTCACTACTCCCGGCAAGGCGTCCAAGATTGCAAGTGCACAGTGGTTAACCTTTGAAACATGTTGAAACTCATTGCCCATTTCTTCCGTCGTTGTAACGTGTTATAATCCCCAAATCCCATCATCAACGTCTTTGATGAACCCTTTTGGATATTGATTAGTTCATTGGTTGTATCTCCTGTGTTTGTCCTGTCGGCGATGAAAAAACGCTTTTGGGGACTCCCTATTGATGGAAAAGGCGTTACAAATTTTAGGTCAAAAGCTGCACAACCCTCAGAGAAACCTAGGTGCAGCAATCAACCATTCTTGGTCACAAACCAAGGGTTTTCTGATGTTTTCTGAAACAAGTAAGTGCCAGCTTTACTTCAAAGTTAAAAGATTCTTTCAAACAGCTATGGTTTCTTATACAATCATCAACGAATACATGATGCATATCATGCGTATATCATGTATGTCACCCAGCTCCAAGCTCCAAATGCCCAGCATTTCAAGCCGTTTTCGTTGCTGGGCCCTGGTGCCACGTTGCGCCCGCGCGGGATCCACCAGGGCACCACGGCAGCGGCACCCGCGGCGCCGTTGCCAGCTGCGAGGTCCAGTTCTGCGGCCCTGCGGCGCCGTCGCTGTGATTCCACAGCCGCACCTCGCGGCGCCAGCTGCGGCCGTAGCAACCTCGGTGCCACCGTGAAATCATCAGGGAATAAAACCTGGATAGATCATGGATAGATCATGAGTAGATCATGGATAGAGATCTGGATAGATCATTCAACCTCAGTGTGAATCATCATGGATAGATCGTGGATGGATCATGGATAGATCCATGGATACATGAATGGTGCTGATGAATGGTGCTTGTGATTACATGCCTGACTTCTATTCCATGTGACTTGTGTGGGGGGGAAATCAAACATATGGCGGTGTAAGCATGTCTAAGCCGCTACTGTAATTGGAAAGGTTTTGCTCGAGGGTTGACTGCCTAGAAACTGATGGGGACCCTCAACTGCTGTACAGGATCGTTCCGGACACGTTGCGGGAGGATAGACCACTGCGACCAAGTTACGATCAAGGAAGGCCTTGCAAAAGCCGAAGGAGTTGCTGAGAATGGAGTTTTTTTTTGCATTGTCCATCACTATCATCAATCAGCACTGCGAATGTGCACGCAATTGTGTAAAGATTTACTTGCACACATACCTCCAGCACATTGTTGATGCGATACACCAAACCACACGCATCAGTGATGATGATGGTAACCTTTTCAGTGCCATCGTCCCGGCCCGTTGGTCAATGTGTGTAATGTTGGTCAGCTGCACAGGTGCGGAATTGCGGAATTGCCGAATTGCATCATGTCTTGGTCAAATATCTTGACTTGTCTCGACTACACAGCATATAATTGGGCGTCCTTTTCAGTATAAAAAACAACAAGTATACAGTCAAACAAATCTAAATATATATAAATATAAAATACATGATAATGAATAATATACACATATCTTTATCTAGATGCAAATAAATAGATGCACAAACATACACAGTAAAATTGCGTGGCACTCACCCAATCATGTTGACACCAGCACCCCGCAACAGCACCCACCCAATCCTGTTCACACCGGCACCCACCCAATTATGTTGACACAAGCACCCACCGAATTGTGTTGGCACCAGCACTCACCCAATCATGTTGACACCGGCACCCACCCAATTTATGTTGACCGCGCTGTCTCCTGTACTTGAAGTAAGAACCCCAGTAGCTTCGCTATCTGGGGAAACATGCATGTTTTGCCACAATTTATTGACAACCATATATCCTGCTTAATTTCACCCCTTGTTTCCACAGGGACTGACACGGGAATCCCCCGGCCACCTCTCAAAATTCTGAAACGAAAGCCATCCTGTCCAATATCAACACGCTGAGGAAGTCAGTTTTCTTATCATGACATCTCATGACTGGAGTTCACGAGCCTCAGTGTTCCATGCATTTCCCAGTTCTGTTCAGTAAGGTCGATTCATTCACCAGCTCTGCCACGATTGGCGGCAGATTGTATTGGTAATGTGCACCAAAGAAGCCGCATGGTGGCCGACATCAACGGCATAAACTGTGGAAAATGTTGTGGCAGTTGGTCCCCAATGACAACATAAGAAAACACATGAAAAAAACCGAAGAATTCTAGGTCATTGAAAGTGGCCTTGAATTTTGCCAAGTCAATCATATTGATCCATTAATAGAATGAATTCACCAACGTCATTACTTCACCATTACCATCCGTTACCATACATCGACCATTCTTCACCATATGAGCCTTGACCAAAAGGTCTAATAATTTGTCATGTCGCATCAATCTCCTTACGCGTTCACTTACGCAATGCTTACGCCTCCACAGCGAAAGCTTACGCGGGAGACATTTAACAAGAAGCTTACGCGGGAGCTTGCGCAGCCTTACGCAACCCAGGCTTTTGCTTACGCACCATCGACATGACACGAGGAAATTGAAACATGTAAAGAGAGGTTTTGGACATCGCTCATATGGCAATGGGTCAAAACCCTGTACCCTTGGTTCCCCGATCATTAACTGCTGGTTTCCCTATTATTGTTGGTGATTCTTCCCGGTTAGTTGGTTGATTAACATTGAACCAAAGCCATATATAGCTGGTAGATCCCCTACTATTGTTGCTAATTATCCCCTATCATTAACAAATAACCAGCTAGTTACCATTGGTTGATTGCTTAATATTGAAGCATAGCCATATAGTTGGTATATATCCCCTATATTGTTGGTTATATTAACCACTAAACAGCTATCATTGGTTGATAAATATTGAACCATAGCCATATAGTTGGTATATATCACCTATAATTGTTGGTTATCATCCCCTATTCTTAACCATGAAACAGCTCTCATTAGTTGATTAATAGTGACCCATCGCCATATCAAATGCCTAAGCCCTCAGCATTCTCTTCACCAACGAGAGCTCGGTGGCGCATCGCCGGCCTTGGCATCCTTGGGTCCTGGCAGCATCAAGCCGTGGAAGTCGTAGCGCTGCAGGGGAAGTAACTCCTGCTCCGAAGCGAAGCACCGCGAGTCCTTGGCGCAGGGTGACGCGCTGCCAACGACGAGTCGAAGTTTTTGGATCTGAAGTCATAGATCTTTCTAAGTCAAGATCTGTTTGGGTCTTTCTGGATAGAGTCAACATGAGTCAACTAAAGGGGATAGTTGTTGTTTGTTGCGCTGATTTTGGGATGGAGTCAAAAAAACAAGGGATAAAGTCAGATTTTGGATGTCAAACAATTTGAATCGGCAGGGATAGTTGTTGTCTTGATTGTTATTCATCCGATGGCCAGTGGCAATGGAAATTTGGCGAGTTCGATGATGTTCGGTTTAGTTTGTTCGAGGGAACCACACTTAAACCAAAGCACTGAGTCCCAACATACTAGTATACAGCACAAGAGATGCCAGGGATGACGACAGTCCGATGAAAATATCGAATCGCGTACAAGATGGCAAAAGGGTCTGGAATCTTATCTAGCAAGTAGCAACCAAGGGAAAAACCGCACAAACGTATCAAATCACCACCAAGATCGAAACCAACTGATCGAAACCAACCAGGCCGGAGGGTGCCCCTCCTGGGACGTCACTGAGACCCTGCTGACCACCCCATTAGGCTGAGTCTTCGCAAACAAAAAGGCGTCACTGAGATTATGTATGATGTTGCATGGATGTGCTTGCACAAAATTACCAACATGCTCAGACCATAGCAACACCATGTGCAAGTTCGTCTAGCCAGTTTCGATGGGTGATGGCAAATGATCCAAGATTCGGCAGTCAAGGGCTTTGATCTTAGGAAAATATCCAGGAAAATGGCATCCCAGAAGACCAGCCGTGCCATGCGCTGTCCTGGAGGTCGTTGATCAGATCTGATGCCGCTGTGTTGGATGTTGATGCCAAGATGGGATGGGTCACTGTCGACTGTCAAGCAACAATATGGGCCAAATATCCCAACTCATCCGCTGAACAACCAGTATGTGTTACAGCTGCTGACCATGGGAGCGCATTTTTTTAATGGTTTCCCTGGCGGCTTAATTAGTGAGAACTTTTCCAACCAGTAGGGAACTATCATTGGCGAGGAATTTTTGCTGAGCAAAAAGATTCAATCACCAACCAGCTCCTGATTGATTTTTTTTTTCCATCGCCATCCCGGAGGTCCTGATTGATATGACCGGGATCAATCCCAAAGACATCCCGTTGAATGGAAACGGTTTTTGACTATTGAAAATCGTATTTAATGCAAAATCCCAACCTCTGCGACACGGTGCTTACTGTACAGTAGCTTGTGATAGCCCTCGTTGCTGGCAAAGCGTTGCGTCGCTGCAGTCCTTCCCAATATCCACTTTCAACGAAGTGCCCCGGCAAAGTACCTTGGGATTGGGACCATGTTGCGACAAAAACACTCCCCGCCAGCTGGCAAAGTCGTGTCAAGCAACCAAACACTTAATCGCAAGTTCGATATTTGCGGGGATGTGCAAAGTCAAAGCCCAATCAGCCGCTGTCCAAGGTGACCTTGATTGGATCCTGCATGACCCAGGACAGCAAACATGGGCAGGGCAGCAGGGCCTCCCTAGAAGTCGCCCAGACACTCGCTCTGCTGCATGCGGCTGCTATACGTGGGGCATCCTCCTCCATGGAAGGAAACCACAGGATGCCACGAGACACAGCACAATGGTGGTTGCTGATTGGTAGTGGGTGAGTTTGCGGGTGAGTTCATGGGTGAACATGGTTGACAATGATGCTGTGGTGGCAGGAAAAACCTAGAAGGAAGAAAAGTGTTGGTCAATTCTTGTTGATTCTGCTTGACTATTCACAGTTACTTGCTCTACCACCATGAATTGACAACCGTGGTGATAATAATTAATGATTTCTTGGGTTAACCACCATGGTCCATAACCACTACAGTACTACAAGGAGGAACCATTGTCAATCATTTTGAGAATGCAGAACCCCTAAATACCAGCCACATAGATATGCTATGCAGCAAGAATTGCCACTACTCGCAATTACCAACTATAGTGGCAATATGCCTACTAGCAATACACTAGTAATACATTACTACTATAGTACTACACTACTAGCCACCTATACCAACCATTTACCACGAAAATCCCGTGGCGAATGCGACTCATCACCTGAAAGGCTTCCAGATCCACGTCATCGTCGTGGGGGATGAAGCCTCCATGCCGCAGAGCTCCCAAGAGGCTGCCGCCCGTCAACCAGTAACGGATGTCTGCCTGGCCGGCGCAGCCTTGCGACCAGGCACTGGTCCAACGTTGGGATGGGTTCACTACCCACGATGTCGATGTCCAAGTGATGGCCTAAGTATTGGCAAAGCATCAAGTTGGGATCTGGGGCTGCGAGTATTTCAAGATAAATATTGGTTGACCTATCTGTGTAGAGGTGCTTGTGAATCTTCCCGCAGGATAACTTCTTGGTGTTCTTTAATGGCTATAGGCGATGATACAGTCAATAAGTTCGGGATTTTGTGCGACATTTTAAGACCAATTCCTCTGAGTCATCTATTCCTGCAATGCCGGAGGCAAAAATATCACTGACATAAGTGGATGGTCTATGATGATTTATGGCGAGCTGAGCTGTTGCTGATAACATCGCTGATAACAAGGCGGCATTGGGACATGTGGGATAACATGGAGTAATCAACCCCAATAGCCCAGCCACAAACCATATACTACATGTAACAATGCCAATAGATGTGGGATAAGATGGGGTAACCCCAACAGGATCTACATGGAGCTACAACCATCCAGCACCACGCGCCCGAGTTTGAGCCTCTGTGAAGACCTCATCCACCACTTGCAGCAAGCCTTGGCTGAAGCACAGCCGTACCGGTGGAAGCAGCAGGGGCCCCCGAACGTAGCGAGATGCAGCGCAAGTTGGTTAATAAGCCACTTAACTCGTAGTTATACCGACCTACCGTATAATTACAACTGGTAGATCCAGTAGTTAGTACAAGCCAAGTTACGTGGGGGCCCGTCTTGTGAATCCTTGTGATTAGTTGAGTCAATGAGGTCCCATGCGGCCACTTGATCAGCCAGCCAAAGCCAGCAGGGCTTTTGATTTTTTGTAGGTTAAGAAGGCCCTGCTTTTTTGCCCTGGCTAGGTCGGGTGGGTCCAACAATTGGCTTCTGCTTTCAGTTTCGTAGCATGGGGAAAATAGTCATTGCCATAGTTAGATCATCAAAAGCGCAGGCATGTGCAGGTCCTTCCCATGTAGAGAAAATAAACATAGCTAGCTGTCTCTCTCTCTCTCTCTCGCCTTCAAGGTCTGATCTACGGATCTCCTTGCCTATGGGAAAGCATGCGTCCAGGTTTAGAGAAGTGATGGCAATCAGCAAAGCTCATAGAGTACCATAGTAATGCCATAGTACCACTGATCTGATTCAACTAGCCGCCTCCACCGTATGGCAAAGCACGGCATTCCCAACCAACAGCCAAGCTACATCAACCTACACAGCCCATCACAGCCCCGTTTCTAGCAAAATTTGTGATGTGAAGCGGCCACCCCTTGGTTTGCAGAATGGGGTGTTACCAGGTGGCAATCTTTCACAAACGCGGCTCCCTCTGCGGCCCAGAAACCCAGCAGAACGGTCTGCTTCAGCACTGGCAGCTGCTTGGATAGGACGCCCTATCAAAACAGCAATGATGTCACACACAATTCAGTGTGGGTAGCAACTACGTTCTAATAACCAATGCATGGCTTGTGGCCATAGGCAATATGAATCGGGTCGCGTGGCCCCATCCCCTCAACATGAACACAGCTTAGAATGACTCACATGTGCTAGAAATCAGCCAGCAAAAATAAAACATCATCTAACGACATTGTTGGATCTACCATGTTATCTCAACCTACCTGATATCTCAACATGTTTAAACTCACCTTCGTTACTTCAGTATCCACTAAGAACTATCATGATCTGCATGGTTCTCACTGACCATCAACTTACAGCTGCTGAAACCGGGTTCCCCAAGAACTGCCTCATGATGGTTGCTAGGCATACACTACGGGTTGCAGTTACAACCTCAGCAGTCACTGCCAAACCTGACAACGTGTCAGGACTTTTGAAGTCAAGGACCAGTGGCAGCCAGCCGGCTCACGTATCGCAACAATTTTCAACATGCTGGATGGTTCTCATGCGTTTTCACCGTTCCGAGTGTGCAGTGTGAGACATCTTTCAAACCATAGCCTAGCACATTTTCATGCATCTTTGCGCACACATGTCGTCAAACGCTATCAAACTCATATTTCCAGCCCTTGATAGGAAGACCAACCATCTTGGCCTCTCCATTGTTTCTCTGATTTCTCTGCCATGGCTTTTTGGAGACCGTCAACATCCTGGAATCCAAACCCAGCGTTGCGGCTCCCCCAGCCACGGCCCCGCTCCTGAAAGTCACACGAATCAAAGGATCGGATCGCAGCCATGGCGGGAAACGCTGCGCACGCGCGCGGTGGCCGAGCGGGCCATCCCAATCCAACTGCAACAAGTGGTGGGGTTCTGGCCACTCAACGGGCCCAAGGACTGGTGACCTATGGTGAACTGATGTCTGCTAACTGAAAGGTGGCATAGTGTCAAGCAGCCCAAGAGAGTTCCAGCTGAACTTTAGCTGGCATGCCTGGAATGACATGGATTCAGAGTCTTCCGGCTTTCTATCGGGTACTTTGATGACCCCATCTTGGCAATCAAGCGGCCAAAAAATTAGGAAACAGAAGATGTGTACTCATGGGCCTCACTTGGTCTCATTATATCGCTGCTGGGTTATGTTTGGGGCAACATGTGCACCATCGTCATCATCATCATCATCATCATCATCATCATCATCATCATCATTATCAGAAGGCATCCAGGGGCAGCATGTTCATAGTGACTGGCCTGCGATGCATCATATGCAACATGGTCAACTGTGGAAACTGTGCCAATCACTGTCTTGATGCGCTATGGCTGCGCAAGACATGAGGTGCAACCGAGGGCTGACCTGAGAAACTGCAGCATCCAACAGGATCCATGATGTCCGTCCGTTCCCATTTCTAGCAAACACACGGCCAATTGAACAAACGAAAGGCTCCTATAATAACAACGAGGGGTGGTGGCAACTGGATCGCCCGCGGATTCCTAGGGGTCGCTGTTTGTAGCCAAGAGGCTGCCAAAGCAATCGAAACATGTTGAAGCAAAGGCTTCAAAATCAGGGATGACCTGCATCGTTGGATGGATGGGGAAATGTATCAGTTAGGAAACCCTGGCATTTCAACCATCAATTATGCTTGGGTTTCTTGGGAATGCTCATCATCGATTATTTCAGCTCAAATGCTGAGCGGTGTGAGACAAACCCATCTTTAGCTGCCTTTATATCGACCGCCCCCCAATTTATCAGAAATAACTGGCATATAGTTACCATGATCAACTACCCCCCATACCCATGTAGAGTTTACCTTCGAAAGCGACTTTTACTTCATAACGAAGCAAACAGGCCGGTCAGTTGATTGACAACAAGCAATGCATTTCCAGAACACCAAAGGTGCAAGCGACAGTGTCCATCAAATGTTCGGAAACTCCCCGAATATATCGTGAATAGGAGAAACCATTCATCGCTGGCCCAGCAATCGATTGAAACCCCGAAAATTGTCGCCAGGAAGGGCCTTTGGGTGGTGTTGAAAGGCGACAAATCCGGTCCAAGCAAAGTCTGATCAAGCTTTCGTTGTCGGTGGCATGTCTCTCCCTATTAATGTTGGTCCAGAACCCATTTGATTTCCTACCCTCTGTTCAACCTGGCAAGGGAAAATCCCCCCTTTACAGGTGGCTTCCCAGGTTTGTATAGGCTATGAAAGCTGGTTTCCCATCAAAAACATGTGACTTTAGACTACCAGTGTAAGCAGACTTTTGGTGACGTGCCATTGTCACCCACCAGCGCCTTGCGGGACAGCCAACCTCCATACCTGAGGTCCGGTTGAGATTCATCTGCTTCGGCCCTTGCACTACAATGTCTACGACCTGCAAAGACAAAAATCACATACCATGTATAATTCTAAGCATTAAGAGGCCGTACCAAGAGATCAACTAAATCAAGGCTACACCAATAGATTACCAATAAGATTACCTGTAGATAACTGTAGATTATGATAAGGAAAAAAACTGCATGGAAACGTCACTGAGGCGCTCTTCTTGAAGACATTGAGGTAGATCCCAATGATACAACGTGACGATAGGAGTGATCCTTAGTTGCGAAGTCCAGCTGCCAAATGTTCAACAGGTCAACTGCCAAATGGCCAACTCCCAAATGATGAGTGGCGGATTGATGTTTGTTGATGCTTATTGAGGATGCTTGTTGGAGTTCTTTTCCCGTACTAGCAACATGCCGCAACCACTCTGACCCAAGGGCCATGAATGTGAAACGATGGAACTGCCATAAACTTCCACTAAGACAAGTGACTGCTCCCCTAAAATAGGTACGGAGAAGTTTGGAGATTTTCTGCGTAAATATGGTCATCATGCGCCGTTATCATGTTCTAATCATTGTCATCACAAACACTCATAAACTCGCACACCATCATTTTCACCTGCTATACACCCTCACAAGCCATCATTGACAGTTGGTATCAGCTGATTACTAATGATAGTAACGCTACCTCATCGCCTGCTTGGTGATCAAGAAGCCCGTTGTCACGCAGCCTCAGGGTGCGGGCGACGTGAAAATGTGCACGCGGAAATTCAACAACCAGAACTCAAATGGACCATAAATCATCAGGCAAACGCACAACAGTACGTGTATTGGTTGTTTCTTCAAAATCTTACAATGAGGGTACCCCAAAAATCGATGGTTTAATGACTACTAATTTGAAATTTGAAATGGTACATATTGTAATTAAACTGGATGATTTGGGGGGTCCCCCATTCGGAGAAACAGCCATAGGTGATGAATATGACATGTCTTATGCAAACTCAAGTGTCCTGCCCATGGCAGCCAACACCGGATTGGTGGATTGTTGCTCTACGGTGCTCCTGTTGGATCATGAATGTGATCATGTGATCTAAGATATCTACATACCCATAACATCCCTAATAACTTCCTCAAGCTCCAGGGAGCTTCACCTACCGCCAGGGAGCTCCAAGAGCAAAGAGTTGTAAAAGTCGAAGGCTCGGCCATTCATCTTGCCCCTTCCATTCGGCAACAGCCTGGACCAACTGATGGAAAATCTGTAGGCGCGGAGGCCCAGGTCTTTCATCAGCTTCACGTCCTCGGCAAATCCTCAGTCACCGAAGCATCAGGCTGGGCCCGACCCGGCAAGCCGGGCACCCCGAGGTTGGCACAGTCCCAGCAGCTTCGTGTGCGAAGCAACATGTGCGTGTAGCGTGAATTTCACAAATTCATCAAGATCTCCAGGATTATCATAATTGCAAACAGTTTGAAGATCATGAAGTGCCCAGGGCAGGCTGTAGCAAGTTACAAGTTTGAGTTCGGCTTGGTGGTTTCAACCCCCCTGAAACACATCAGTCAATCAACCGGCCATCCAAATATATGAGAAAATGTAACAAATCTAAAATCTAAAACATATGAAATCAGTAGCTGGAGTTGTTTTGCCCCTAGGATCCTCCCAAAAACTCTGGTGCTTGCAAGGTGCTGTGGTAATGATCGCAGGCATAGCTTCCTATCGGTGATGTGATCCCCCGGTCACAGCGGTAACATTGCAGAATGTCATGCAATACTCTGCACCATGACTATGGGATCAACATGTTGGACATGTTGCCGCTGCTGCTGCTGCTGATGATGATGATGATGATGATGATGATGATGATGATGATGATGATGATGATGATAATGACGTTGATGATGACGAGGATGATGACGATGATGATGATGATGATGATGATGATGGTGATGATGATGATGATGATGATGATGATGATGATGATGATGATGATGACGATGACGATGACGATGACGATGACGATGACGATGATGATGATGATGATGATGATGATGATGAGGATGACGATGAAGATGACGATGACGATGACGACGATGATGATGATGATGATGATGATGATGATGATGATGATGATGATGATGATGATGATGCTGAGGATGATAGAGAGGATGATGATTATGATGATGATGATGATGAGGAGGAAGAGGAGGATGAGGATGAGGATGAGGATGAGGATCATGAGCATCATGATGATGATGATGATGATGATGATGATGATGATGATCATGAGCATCATGAGGATGATGATTGATGATGATTGATTACGATTGATGATGATGATGATGATGATGATGATGATGATGAGGATGAAGATGAAGATGAAGATGAAGATGAAGATGAAGATGATGATGATGATGATGATGATGATGATGATGATGATGATGATGATGATGATGATAATGAGGATGAGGATGATGATGATAATGTGGAGGAGGAGGAGGATGAGGATGAGGATGATGATAATGAGGTTTTCGGCGCAGCACATGAACACACCAGCCTGGGGTCAAAAACTTGCAACTCTGCCGCACATCCCAAATCTGCAGTGACTGACCGGCACTGGGACTTTCATCAACTAGATGTTGGGCTGGTGTTGGCAGTGCAGCTGTAAATGAGAATGATCAGGACTATTCATGAGCTTAACCGCGTGCATTTCATGTTCACTCAAAAGCCGAAGCAAAAATGCAAGCACTGTTGTCAGTGACAAAGTGGGATGGCGGTGATATTAGCGTTAAGAGGAACACTGCAGCGGCAATGGCAGCAATGATCAATTTGCAATCATCGGGCAGGCTATGTGCATGTTACCTACTCACCGGTAACATGTTGATTCCCAATCATGGAGGTTGATGATGATGATGATGATGATGATGATGATGATGATGATGATGATGATGGTGCTGCTGATGATCATCATCATCTCGCAGCAGCGCCGCATGCTTCCTGTGTCTCCATTGTGAATCTTGCCAGGAATGGCGCAGAACGCATCCCAAATGCTGGGACTCCGTCCCTCTTTGGTCGCCTGAGTGGTGGCCGTTGGCGGTCGAAAATGCCATCGCCCGGGGTTGACGATGGGTTTGTGAAGGTCAATGGTGACCATAGTTATCTGATGGACTATGACTGGGTCAATTAGTTATATGATGACCATAGGTCAATTAGATATTGGCTGGGTTAGTCGTAGTTATGACTGGGTCTATGGACTATAATTACAAACTGTTCATAACCATTACAGCGCACGCATCATTCTTGGGCTGCATGGGAGATTCAAGATTGAGTACTTTCAAGCAAGAGGGCCTACAGAAACATATATGTTCATTTAGGTCATCAAAATGAGGTTCCCTCGGGGTTTGCGCATTGGCAGTGCCTACAACCAAACAAATGGCTCATTTGATCGATTAAACTAACTGAACATGTTCCACTAACCGCCCAGCCCGTCCCACAAAGGTCAGCACTGTGGCATACGTTAAATATTGGATCCTCCATGATCCACCACAATCGCAGGAGGCCTCAATGACCAGGCCCTATGCCATACCGTGGGTACCGAGGCGTCAGCATGGCATGGGATAACGTCGGCCTTGCACCTGTGACAAGCTATCGTATTGCTCGACAATATCAACACATTGCCCAAACATTCATACGCAATCACCCTAGGCATATCTACGGGTCCAGGGTCATGTCATATATGTCTATGCATCTCCCGAAACTTGGGAATCATCCACAGTCATCCCTGATCTTTCGGGATATGTCCAACCACATCACCACTTGCCAAGTCTCAGCTCCCTCGATTTGGTACGCTGCAGTGGCCGCGCCCCAAAGAAAGGTCTCGGGAAAGCTCAGGAGTTTGTCGTCCTTCACCTGCGTACCCGTTTCCAGGGACAGGCACCACATAGATGTGTTTAGATGTGTGTGTGTTTGTGTGTATGTGTGTATGTGGGTGCACTCGTATGTTTACACATGTGCATGACAAATCACATCATAGTTTATTCAAGTGGTTGGCCGGTGAATGGAGAGACAGGGGTAGACATGTTGCATACATGTGCAACGAGGGTGGCTCAGAACGGTTGGCAACATTCCACGCTTTGTCACAATTTCCCTTGCGAAACCGTAGAGAAGCAAAATCAACATGTCCTTCCAGTTGTCAAGGAGTATCTCCGTTAGACTCGATTGTATAGCTATCACTAGCCATGAATCAGTCACTATTGACATAACCCCCGTTCATCATTAAACCTTTCAACAAAAAGAAACAAAGAATAACAAATATATAAGTCTCGTGAACCCCCAGTAAATTGGCTCTTAATATTTATAGCCAGCCTTAACCAGCCTTAAGCACCATATATTTAACCAGCCTTACGCACCAGAAATCGGATCATGTTCACCCCCTGATCTGCCAGCTCCAGGTAGCTCACCAAGCCGAGAAGCATTCAGCAGGGTGACCTTGGAGGCCAGCGGATGCCAGCAGTGCAACCACGGGTGGATCCACGCGTAGATCAGCAGGGGACGGCTGGGGAACGTCCACCATTGATAGCCCATGATTGGCAAATGACAAGGTTGATTCATAGATGGCTAGGTTTTTGCGGAGTACCAATGTGCATCCAATCGCACGGACAACACCCGGCAACAGCCTAGCTGCGAGAATTCCATCATCACCTGGTGATGCATGAGAAACATTAAAACTATTCCACCCGTTGCTCTGACCAAACTGTCCCATCGCCCCCGGTTGGACGCTAGCAAGGAGCATGACTGTGTACAAGCTCCTTGTCGAAGAGAGTCGTCAAAACGCCTGAGATGAAGGCTTGGGCCCATCTTTTGCACCAGTGCAGGCAATGCGACGTGAACCGCTACGCAACGTGCAGATCGAAAAGTGGAAAGGACGATGGCCAGCCGCAACAGCAGTTACTTGTGTTGAACAACCGCGGCAAGGAATAAAGTTCATTAAAATTGAATAAGCCAATGAATTTGGTAGCAATGGGATTAAAGTGTCCAACCGTGATGCAACATCATAGGTTTCAAAATGTTTCAAGGTTAGTTGGATCATGTTAGATCACACTCAAAGGCCTATGCTTTGATGTCTTACCACGTCTCACCGCCAGGTTGATCTGCATGTGTCATGGTGGTTTGATCGCTCTATCGCTCTCTCGCTTTATCGCTAAATCTCTCTCTCCCTATCTCTCAATCTCTCTCTCTCTCTTTATCTTGTCTTATCTTACTTTATCTACAGTAATCTAATCTAATCTTATCTTATCTATCTATCTATCCACCTCTCTCTCTGCTGGTGCCGGGCGTCCTGGAAGTTGCTCAAGGGGGCATCTACAAACATGTGAGACACTCAAATGTGGCGGCTTAGAAGAACAAATTGACAACAACCAGTCGGAACATCAACTGATACGCTGAGTGTCAATCATCAGTGGAGAATATACCAGTCCGTACTGAAGCCAATCAACTGATGGCTTTGGGGCATTTTCTGGCTATTTGCATCCCATGGTGGGGTTTGACACAGTTCAGCACCCGTGGATGCACAATGCAAGCGAGCCACCATTGTTCCGAAACCTTACAGGCTCAGAGCAAGCGTTTTGGATGGGTGACAAGCTCGGGTATCCCACACTTAAAAAATTTAGGCCCCATGGGATCAAATATACCGGTTGGTGGTTGAACCACTCCTATGAAAAATGCGCGTCGACCCACTATATGTGAATGATTACCAGGGAAAATAAACAATATTTGAAACCACCAACTGGTATGATATAAACACATGTTGGGTGCCCAAAATTGTCCAAATATCAATGGGTTTGCCGACAGAATATCACCACCAGGGGGATTGCCGTCAGTGCGTCAGGATGCTGTTAGGGCCCCTGTGGTGATGCTGCCCAATCCATTTGGCGTTGCCAATGGCTTGTGACCACAAATTAACCACAACGCCAGATGCTGGAGCTCACAGGTGCTTTCAGCGACTGCTATGCTGCGGCTTCGGTAGTCATGCGTCCAAGGAACAAGACTTTGGTTGCTGCAGACACCTCCAAGCAGTGCGGTGGTTTCTGCAGGATCTTCTTCAGAGAAGCAACCTGCAACGGCGGTCGCTGAGCTGCAGAAATTCCACAAGTCGCTGGCTGGTTCCAGGTAGCTATAGAATTTGAATATGTGGAAACAATCCGAGTATACCTGGGTTATCTATCAGTCACAATCATCGCTGATTTTCTGATGTCGATGATGATGATGATGATGATGATGATGATGATGATGATGATGATGATGATGATGATGATGATGATGATACGGAGGAGGAGGAGGAGGATTACAATTGATTACGTTGTCTTTGCTAGACAAGTAGGTCGCTAAGTGATGCTAAGTGACTAGATAGATAGCCATATTTACATACATTTACATACATTTACAAACATTTACGTACATTTACTTAGACTCAAACAGCTGCCCAGCTAGATGGAAGGACACGTAGACAACTCGATGGATTTCTAGGCAACTAGCAACTTGATAGTTAGATAGTTGGGTAGAAAAACAATTAGACATATTAGACAAATGGATGGATGGATGGATGGATGGATGGATGGATGGATGGATGGAGGGAGGGAGGGAGGGAGGGATGGATGGATGGATGAATGGATCAAATCATAGGTCGGTAGACCGATGGATAGACATTCACATGGGCACACACACACACAAACAAACAAACTGACTAACAAACAAACAGTCATCCTTGCATCGCAACCAACCTTCCTCTGCTGTAGGTTCCCTATTTGGGAAGCTTCTGCCACAGCCTTGTGTGCTATATCATGGAAAACTGGAACGCTCACAGCCGAAAACTCTGGACAGCTCAAACCCTTCCCTGCGGCCCACGCTCCACAACTTGCGGAGCATCGTGGCAAGCAAAGAATCGCAAAGGACTATGGTCATTGTGCCGTATCTTCATCACCAAAAATGCCGGCGCGTGGATTTCGCACCATCACAAACAGGAGTCGAAATATGAGAGAAACATTGGCAAATACATCGCCCACATCCCTGACCAGCACCCCAGCAGCAGCTTGGGTCAAAGAGGCTGTGGTCTTTTCAGGAACATCCAACTCGATGAGCCAACTTTCCTGTGGACTCGTGCTGCAACTGTGCTTCCTACGGTAGCTCAAGCTGCTGGACAAACACATAAAAAATGGGAGATCCATCATCATTAGCCCTAACCCCCGACATTTCACTTAGCTGATGTTTTTTTTCGCGAATTTGGTTGGTTCATTGGTTTATTTGATATGGATCTCGCATTAGGGGTATTCGGGGTAGCCAGTGAGCCCTTGGCATTTACCAGTGAATTTCAGGAAGCCGAAACCCAAAATCCATGCGTTTCAAGTTTCACAGTTCTCGGCAGTGGAGCCGACCGTTACCCGCATGGCAGGCTGTGTCGCTGCACATGGCAAAGCAAGAAACCAACCAGGGGGCAACTGGGGCCTTGCCACAAGCCATGGACAGTTTCAGTCTAACTGCAATCTTCTGCTGAGGAAGCCTGGGTATCTGCAATAAGCCCTATTAAGATGTCAAACTTCGAGAAGCACTTAAATAAAGAATTGTGGTCTTTACAAACTTTTTTGTTTTGCTGGTCTTGACTTGTGGCCCCAAACATGTGACACGTGTTCTCAGCATGTCGTGGTTGCTCGAAGATTCCCATTGGAGCACGCAGCTAGAGAGCCAAGGAATGTAGAGAGAGCGAAGCTACGGAAAAACGGCCCCTAAATTGATGGCATGGCGAGAAACAATAATGTACAGTTTAAGGTAGAAACAAACTATACCTACTATATTTTTTGCTAGCTATCTATCTATCTATCTATCTATCTATCTAGCTAGCTAGCAATCTATCTATCTATCTACCTCTCTATCTACCTATCTATCTATCTATCTAGCTAGCTAGCTATCTATCTATCTATCTATCCGTTTAAATCCCATTTTCAATATGATCATTATAAGGGATGTAAATAATATACCGGTAGAGTATGGCCAAGATCATGTTAGACTGATAGTGACAGGATGCTGTCATTGATGGACAAACCGCACACTGGACAGTGGCTTTGCTTCGAGAACATGTGGTGAAACGAGTCATTGCCATACTTTGTCATGAAATTATCGGCTCCTGTTGCAAGTGAGGAATCAAGATGCAAACATGTAGTCCAACAACATATCTTTATATACATACATGCGTTCTTGAATTCTTGCATCACATCAATATCATTCATGTATCGCTATACGGATGAGTTATACAATAGCTAATAACACAAGGAATAAAATACACATAATGCGAACACAAGTTCATACAGCAACCAGTAACATACTTGCGGTTTATCTCGCGATCCACCTCCATTCTCTAGCACCGCCAGAAGCAAAAGAAAGGGTTTCAGCAGATTATGCCCCATTCTGCCCCAAGATAATGCATGCCTATGCACAAAGCATCATGTTGCGTGCAGCCCAAATGTTGCAAAAATGAAAGGTCGCCTACGGATGCCTATGGTCTAACCAAATGCCCTGGGTTGACTGACAATGTACAAGGGTATGTGAAATATCGAAAGGCTTCAAAAGGCATCCAGGGTTCAAACTGAGGCTCCCTAGGCCACACGGATATGTTCCATTTGCAGAGCCATCACGCCATCCGATCCCAAGAGTCATTCCGAACCCACAACCCTGTGAGATGTTTTCCCTCAGGCCAATCCTTTAACATGGGACTGAATTCAAGACCGTTTCCTGTGTTTTCTGGTCAGTACCCTTGCCAAAGCAAGAGCTAGCAGCTAGCATGATCAAAACCAGGCCATTGGAGCTGCTCATTTGGAACCATGCCATGTTACTGTGGCTGGAAAATGGGGTGCCAAGTGTAAACCTTCCAAGACCTCGGGACCAAATATTTGGGTGGCAGTTCCTAGTCATCAGTACGCCCCTGGAATATGCAGAGTAATTAGCGCCCCTCAACTAAGAAGGTTGGTTCCAAATTTGAATTGAGGATTGAGCCCTTGGATGGCTATGACTTCATGTTTTCCTTGGCCTTTTCGAGAAGTTGCTTTTTTTAATCTGGTGTCACATTATTACTCACCCAAAGGCATACCAGGAATAATTTCCATGGAATCCGGCAGGGTGCAACTGCTTATCTACAATAGTTCAGGTGTTGGCTTCTGGTCTTTGGAATTCACCACTCCCTTACCACAACGGCTTCGAGCGGGCTTCCGTGCCCATGCCATGTGTGAAGCGGGTCAGCTTCACGGAGTCGGGGTCAACCTGCAAGCTGCAACGACCAGCACCACACCTTGACTTACACCGTCTTGGATACTCACAGCTTGACCTGACATCTCAATAGGAAACAGGTCATCCAACCCCTATTCAGATTGGTCTGCATTAGCCCCTGGGAGTGTCAGATCTGCCATGTCGCGAAGTTTCAATAGCCATCCAGAACAATTATTTTCAAGAACTTGGAAAAATAAAACAATGAAACAAACACATGAATGTACATGATTTTTCGTCTGGAGGCTTCAAACTCTGCATGTTTATCCTACAGTAGCCGGGTCAAAGTCTCAGCCCGCCATGATAAAGAAAAAAACAAGTTTGGCTTGCTTCGTTGCTGTGGGAAGTCTTTTGGGTACAAATGTTTTGGGACTTCTCAATTTCGACTTTTGACGCTGAAAATCTCCGGGAAAAAACTTGCAGTTGCGCAGCTGAGCCTCATCGGTTGATGCCTCAGCTTGAGCCTCACACAAATCACCAAAATCAGTGCCAAACAACAAGTGGTGGCTCGTGACTCCGGTTTTCGTGGAAAGAATCGATGCTGAGAAGACATCCCGTAAAGGTAATATTGCTTGACCCTGGCCATGCGATGATGCACATCCAGATTTGCAGCATGTCTTCGCTGGTTGATGGTTCAAGGCCGAACTTCAAGGTTTCAAATGTCGTATCCAGAAAAAACTCAATGCACATGGGCATAGGATCCTTGTTAAATGGAAACGGGATAAAATAGGATGAAACAGGAGGTTTTTGTCCCACCAACGCTGCTCATTGAAGAACCGGTCTGATGTTCACTGCTGGTTGGGACTTCGCCAAGCTTTCCGGACTCGAGCCTGCCCATCCGGCATAAGCCTGTCAGGACGCGCTGGGCATGGCGCACCATCCCTGGTTGGAGGATCCTTTGGGACCTTGTGCTTTTAACCCTTAAACATCCAAAGTTTCTACCTGTCGCAGGGGGGACATCCCTTGAAAAGTCACCCATGCTCACATACTCCAACTGCATGCATGTTCAACGCGTCCCGTGGTGACTGGGATGATTTCACCCACAAAAGAAGTACAAGACCTTTGCCCCTGTTGACGCTGCCACTATTATCGCTACGGCCGTTGTTGTTGTTGTTGTTGTTGTTGTTGTTGTTGTTGATTCTTGGTTGTTGCTGGCTTCTGCATTTCTCAGCCGCAAACCAATCAGTTGCTTAGTTTGGGTCCCGAGAACTGGGCCAGGGGACACGTTCCCCGATCAGTGGGAGGTATAGATGCTATGGCAAGCTCAAGCATCACCAGCGCACAATGACCCAGAAATACCCAGGGACACCAAGGGTTTATGATATTTCAGCCTTCTTGATCTTCTTGGCTTTGCCGCGTCAGCCACTCGTGATTTTCCCATCACAGACTTTCCAGCGTGACAACTGTGGCCCTTTGGACCAAGTCAGGCCAGGCTGTATCGACACAGGTCCCCGTTTCCAAGTTCACATGCTGCTCTAGCCATTTCCTCCAGGGCCCTGGGCCATCTTTTCGTATGCTATCCCGCAGCAACATCAGCTGCAGCCCCAGCCAGTTCATTCCCGAGCCATCGTGGTTGTTGGACCAAACACTGTCGCGGCCACACTTTTCATTATGCTCTAAGAGCAGGGCATCTCCTGTGGATAACAATTTGGTTTGCAGCTCTGGATCCTCAAATTTCTTCAGCAAAACATCGTACATCGCCTTCCAATTGCTGCCATAACCTGCGTAAGTCCAGTCTGGCTCCGGCAATGTTCGTGAAAGTCGGAAAGCTTCCTTCGCAGAAAGCGTTTGAAACATGTCTTTGCGATTCCAAAACTTCAAGGCCTGGAAAGCTGCCTGGGCATTCTGGAAAGACACCGCCGTTGCGTCATCGCGGCACAGCTGCAATCGACTTGGATAAAAGTTTCCCAGGAATGCGGCCTGACACCTCTCATCCGCAGCTGTAGGGCGCCCAGGGTAGTAGAAAGCAATGATTTCAACGGGGATGGAGTCCACTGAGTCCACCTTCCAGCCTCCCTCAATGGCACGAGGCGCATCTCCCCCGGCGCCAGCTGGAGGCATTTTGCGGTGCTGGTGGCTTCGATGGGAACCCCCCCCGTGCTGGCTTGGTACTTTGTTTTTAGGGAGGTAACCACTCCCCAAACAACGCAGAAACCAGCTGGATATACCTACTCTAATGGAAACTGGAACCATTGGGCCAGGTGACAAAAAAAACCGGACACACTGAAACCGGTCCCTGAGGGTTCTTTGGAAACGAGGTGGAACCACCTGTGAAGGATTTCTCTTGTGGCACCGTGTGGTTTCAATCCCTTGGGCCAATTTCGAAATGTATCACACCCGTCTCACTACAGTGGTGGACATATTATCCGAAGTACTACTAAGTCCCGTTTTGAATCACTCTTGAAAATACAGTAATTAATCATCAACCTACTTTTCGTTCTGCTATTTTTGACTGCGCCCCTCTCAAGAGACTGTTTAGCTTTTGGTGGGCTGGAATTATAAACGACATAGCCATTGCCGTTCATTAAGAGGGTGACATGTCCAGATCACGATATGACCCAAACACACTATTTCTGATGGACGTGTGTGTGTGTGCCTGAACAAAGCTCAGGTCCAGAAAAGAATGTTGGCTTTGCGCGGGGAATGACTTTGAAGTTATTGGCTGGTTAGAAATCAAACTGTCATTTCTGGGTAAATCCTGCGTGTGTCAAAAGCTGCGCCCTAAACGTCCCCCAATGATCCTGTGCATCCAAATGTTCAATAAGAAACATGTGATTGACCAGAACCAACCTCTCCCAGCTAAACAACCTACTACCCAAAAAACATATATCTCATTGACACTCTACTTGGATGGTTATACGGGCAAAGTCCTAAGTTGTAGGGTTATAGCGCATAATACGGTCATACCATGTCAACTCATATCCCAGGTACAAACCCAATTCTAAGTACCCATGCCGCGACGGTTCCCTTGGTGCCACTGGGATTGGATGACCGGGATCCCATGACGCAAGTTTCATATCAGGCATCCCATCAACTCTGACCAAACAAGCTCTCTACATGGGGCATCCCAGGCCTTGGTTGGGCCGTGCAGCCATATTGCAAGAAGTTCCCAGCCCTTGAACGGCATAGTTGTTGGTGAAGATCACAAGAAAACAAGGAACTCATACAACGAACTCATACAAACATAGATCAACTCCATATGTTTCTTCCAATGTTTCCCATGGGAATTTGTTGCTGGGCACCAGCGTCACCAGCTTCTGCCGCCTCAGAACAGTCTTGGCCAAGACCTGAGCTGCTTGTCAAGCTCATGGCGCTGCTACACATGGCCATGGATGGAAGGGGCGATGGCGATGGCATGCCATGGCATTTGATTGTAATATGATACGTTTTCCTTATAGTGGCTGGCTACACTCACACATACAAACCCAAAAAACATCAAGGCGATGAGGCGATGCTCTTGGGATACGTCGATGTGATGTTGGCACTGGCTATGATGCTGGCACTGAGTAGAGCATCTGGTCATGAACAACTACCACCAGGGCCCCCAACCTGGTAGATCAACCTGGCAGAAATGCCTGGGAAACCAGCAGCCTAAAGGAGTAATGTCTTGGTGCATCAGTACCTGCACCTGGTGGGTCCCACTATTGGTTTGCTGCAATTGAAGAAGATGATCTTTTGCATGGGAAAGCAAGTGCCCAATGGTACTGCAACCGCGGCATGTTCAAGAGGATATGCAACAAGGTGGTGCATCCGGGGAACAGCATCCAAAGCTATACCAAAGTCAAGAGTTCCGTTGATTTCTTTCAGATTTCAAGCTCGGATTGCATGTGCACCTCCACAACTTGGAAGTGGTCACCAGCCATGGCAAGCCATGGGGGTCCCACCGTTGGTGGCCACCCTCCACCGTTCGTGCCTCCTGCATGGTGCTTTCACGGCCCAAAGTGAAACGACAGGTGCCCATGGCCCAGTCCTCAACCCGGTTCACCCAGCGGGGTCCAGGAATTTCATGGTGATAATCACGGCTTGGTGGTTGAACCACCCATGGGGATCAGTAGTGGTTCATAATGGTTGTAATTTCATGGTTAGAGTTGTAATGGCTAGTAGTGATCATAAACTGCTTGGTGGTTTCAACCCCTATGGAAAAATGTTCGTCAACCAACCATATGTTAATAATTACTGGGAAATATAAAACATGTCAATCAAACCACCGACCAAATCAGGGCTTCCTCATGGCAAACCATCAGGTTCATGGGTTTTGCGAGGAATCCTTGATGATTGTTGAGAATATTGCTAGGAAACACACGCTCTCAGGTGGTGACAAGCAGGTTTTCTGCAACAAAAGACTGGTGAAGATAGGGAAAGTATCGGAAAGTCATGAAGTGTTTTCATCCATGAACAGTCGGCCCTGATCTTGGACCTTATCACTGATCACCACTTAGCCACTATGTTAAATCATATTAAGCAGTAGGGTAATGATCTTGCAGGGCTTTCAGTACATTCTTCACGGGGAAAGCGAACACACAAACGCACAAAAGTTTAACGCATGACTCGACTATGTAGTCATGCAGGTCATGGGCCCGGGCCAGCAAAATTACTTGCGCCTTAAAAAACATGTCTTTTGAGTTTTTGAAATGCCGAACCTTGGGTCACGACCCAGGTTGACTTTTCGCACGTGGACCGCAATGCTGAGCATGCCCCACACTCCCTCGCCCTGGATGATGATGTGCTACCAGCAAACATGAGAACAGTGCCATCTGTGTAGATAAACTCAAAATCTACTTCTTTCCATGCGCAACAACATGCCTCGTCTGAGTCAAACCCCTAAAATCTCTGTTGCTCACATGTGAGGAATGCAAAATAGATAGAAGTCTTGAGTAGTACTTGCGAAGCCAATAGCTTCAAATCTCGCCACAATGCATGTGTGATTAGTGCGTACAAGTACCATCGAATACCGAGCTTGTATGTCACCGTAATGTGCTGGCATGTTCCACCACCAACTCCCAACATCGTTTTCTGGTTCTGGATGATGGCTTTTGCAACATCGCATCAATCCTTTGAAATATTGTTTCTTGATTGGTGGGCGCAACTGGTACACCAATAACATCTAATAGCGGGAGATCAATGGGGATCCATATGCATGAAGCACTCATACTGTTGGATCATCAGCTAATTATGTTCTAAATCCGCTTGGTTTTCAGCGGGTTTTTCATATGGTTGCTTATTGGTTGAGGAACCCCTACTAGCCATTATCAATCATTACTCTTGGTTCGGAACAAATATGAGCAATGGTCACTACTACAGGATTCTTCACCATCAATTAACCATGATAATTAAACGTCATTGATTAAGCATGGTTGGTGGCGGTAAACTTATTGTATATCACCTAGAAACATATACTAATGAGTTGACCAACAACATTCAATATAACCATCAACAACCATCCCTCTTAACGATCATACTACCCATTCTACTTGGTAAACAATCATTATTATTAGTGGCAATTAACAATGTTTAAGGGTTATCAATAAAGGTTTATAAGCTTAGCAACTATGATATGACTCGCCAAATCTAATCATCATGTTCAGTTTATAAGCTGAGCAGCTTATTCTTCCGCATTCCGAAGCCTAACATTGGTCTCAAAGGACGAGCGCCAGGGGCTGAGGCTTGTGCCTTGCTCACGCCCATGGCCTTCAGGGCTGGGAACCCATGAGGAATGGCGACTTGAAAAGGTTTCGATAGGTTCAAGGATCATAGGAGCCTGAATCCCAAAAACATGGGATTTTATGATTTATTATGATTTACTTAGTATTTAGTATCTATTATCAAATTTAAATTCCACAAGTACTTACGGAACAAATCTTGATTACATACCCAGCATCGCATACAAGGAAGTAGAAGGTGTCAAGCAAAAGAAAGCATAAGTATCACAGGTGCCAAATATCCAACAACAAGAATGGGAGCTCGGATGCTCCCACCGCTACCCACGTGACTTGAGGGTCGCCGGCGGCTGCTTACACCGATGTGCTTGCTTCAGGGCTGCCCTAGCACAACCCAGCAAAACTAGGAAAATATGAGCAGTGAAAAGAAACTGGTGAAACTTGGTGAAACCCCTTGGTACTGGTCAGCGACCTGGGCTGGTAGTTGCAGTATTTCTCATAATTGCCATCAACGTACTCATTGGTTTATAGTCAACCGCATAGAGACCCGGTGGCATAAGCCCTCTCAACCAGGGTGTTGAATACTGTTCACTGATTGCCGCAGAACCAATCAAGTCTCATTGTTGCTGCGTCACGGCAGGCTTTTTGCCAATGTTTGATGCAGTTGAGCGTGATCGAGGATAGCCGGTGCTTGGGCACTCATCTCTAGTAATCCTATGGTTAAAGCACATAAGATCCCATGTGCGAAGCTTCAAGCATGCGTTGTGACATAAGTTCAATGACCTTCTAATCAGTCATGGGATGTCATGGGGTGGTTCAGGCTACCATCGCTCCTAGACTCTCCATTGATCTCGGTGAACCAAAGATTTGGGTCCCTCCGCGGATCGGCCTCCAGCACGTGCGACATATGTACCTCGTCACCTTGAGAGATCCCATCCGGGCGATGATCGTGTCGTGGCAGTGCATGATCAAGTAACCTACGGATCCTATGGTTTAGACTCTTTGAGGACGTTTTTGAGGACGTTGCGAGTGCTCAATGGATGCGAATTGCCACACTGGTTGACACCAATAATGGTAAATCAGGATCAACTATGGTGAAGTCTGGTTGGTTCTGGCGAGCTATAGTTCCTTGTGGTTGCTGCTGGCTGGTGAATTTTGATGATTCGACCTGGGTGTCCCAGGTCGCCACAGCGGTCCCTAGCCGAAACCACCAACAACACCCGAGCTCATCAAGACTCACTTCACTTGTATAACCTGGTATCGAACTTGACATGGCAGTGGGTCAATATTAACCAACCAACTAATGGAGGATTTATCAACAATAATAAGGGAAAACAATGGTTAATGATAGGGGAACCAGGCGTACAGGGTATTTATAGTTTGCGACTTCCTCCCGGTCCTCCAGCTACAAAGGTCTGCCAGAAACGAACAAATGTGCTATCGCAGAAACATGAGCGTCTCAGCAAAAACAGTTCAAATGCTAGCCCAACACATTTTCACTTTGCCCTCGTCACATGGAGACGCATGCCTTTTGATGTTGGGCCAATAATTGGGCAATTTATGATGGTTCATTAGTCATGCTTAGTGATGGTTATTGATTCTTAATGATGGTCATTGATCCATCGATCCTTAATGACCGCATGTCCAATTTGTCTACCTTAGGCTGTCCATCCCGAACGCGCCATCAATCCGCCGTGGGACTGTGGCAAGCCGCCCCTGCGGAAGCCGCAACGTCATCGGCCACCTGAGAAGCTCATCAATCAGTTCTTCAGAATGCCGGTGAACCGCCGCAAATCATGTTCATAACAACAAATGTTGAGATGGATAGTTGTTCATCATGCTAGAGATCACTTGGTTGGTGGTTGAACAACCCCTATGAAACATATTAGTCAGCCAGCCAACCATGTAAATTTGTTAATACTATACCGGGAAAGCTTTAAAATCAAAACCACCAACCAGTGGTATATTAACCATTTCCCTGGCAATTTTCCCGTCACCAAATCATATGACGTGAAGTAATCTGATCATTCGGCCGGGAAATCAAATTGCCTAATCATCATACACCTGCAAAATGTCATGATTTTATATTCTCCAGGCGAAGCCTTTGGTCGTTGCATCTTTTTTCATGCATGCCAGGATATTTGATGCATACAAAGCATGCAAGCATCAAGCCGTCGCAAGCACGTCCTCCTCTCCCATGATTCTAAAACATTGACCTGCTGCAAGAATTCACTCTGCAGCTCAACAAATAAATGCTAGAGCAAGGATGTGCTAACAGGAAATCGCATGGAAATCATGAAATCCGAGAGCATATACTCTAAGTCTCTGCCAAGATAAATTTGGATGTGCACACCCCCACTCTGCAAGCGGTTGCTCAACATGGCCATGGAGCCAGCTTGTGGGGCTTATTACCATAGCGACATCCCAGATGTAAACCCAGCCATCCAAGAAGTCAAGCAGCAGCACTGACCATTTTCCCAGCCTCTGACAGTAGGGTATTTGCCTCTACCTGCCAACCCGTTTAGCCCGGCATGCTTCATTGTTGGTTCAGACTGGGAATACTGATGAGAATCATCATCATCATCATCATCATCCACATATTGATCAGAAACAACAGCGGCAACAGCAGCAACAGCAGCAACAGCAGCAACAGCAGCAACAGCAGCAACAGCAGCAACAGCAGCAGCAGCAACAACAACAACAACAACAACAACAACAGCAGCAGCAACAAAAGCTACAACAAGAACAGCAGCAGCAGCAGCAACAACAAGGATTCATGATTCTCCCAGCAATTCCTTGCTGTAGTTGTACACATATTTTTTTTTCATCCCTAACCATTCAAGAATGATGACCGTAGTAGGGAAACCAACACTTTTGGGGTGCACAATATAGTGAACAGTTGATGTGGTCAGTAAGGATTCGCAGCAGGAGAAATGCTATCAAGCCCCCAGTTGATCACACGCTGTTCTGTGTACAGTTGTGGGCTCTCAAATGGGGGCTTCTTATTAGAATAGGGAACACCCAATGATGGCCTTTTTTAGGAAGTATGAATATTGCATGACAAACCACCACATGCTTTTATCATGCACCTATCCCTGCACCACATTGCACTGCTAGTTTGTCAATACTGGATAGACGATACCCCCGTTAAACTTTGGAGGGATTTGTTGACAGAATTTAATGCACGCTTTTGAAAAAAATGAGTAATGTGACATTGCGGCATCCATTGTAACACCACCTTGCCCTATCCCCACAAAAAGGTTTCAAAATGGCTACTTGAGAGTTATGATGTAGCCATGGCACGCCATGGCATCATGCCTGGAAATCACCGACCCTACCAACCGAGCAAGCCAAGCAATTCAAATGGCTCAACCCCGGAATTCGCCATCCCAGGCAGAATCTTCCTACAATGCTCCATGCCTCCATCCCCAACACCATTTGTCACGTCCTACTTCTCTGGGATCAAAAACAAACCCACACAAATGCCGCATGCTGTGCTCATCCCAGCCCTACCTTGAAGAAGGAGGCGGACAAAGTATTGGGAAGGCGTGCCTGGCTACAGGCCGTGGGTGGACAGGCCGTGTGACATCCCGGGACCACGCCCTGAGATCGTAGGGACTGGTACCGAACCGTTGACATTTGGCCGTAACACCACTAAGACATACAGGAGTTGATCTTAGGGTATCCATTTGGCTGGCCGTGGGACCACCAAGATATATTGATCATGGATATCTTAGGATATGGAAAAGTAACACTCGAGAATGTTTGGGCACGAAAAGCCGAGGATATGAAATACATGCGCGCCTGAAACGAACAGCTGTTTTACTTTGATCCCTTTCCTTTCGAACCTTGGCAAATTTAAGCTAAGGGACTAGTACCAATCTCAGCACGAGTTACTTCGCATCTATCGGCGAATTCGGCTATGTTTGCCTTGAAGCCGTTGAGACCTTTCCCCCACCAGCTCCGTTGGCTGATCCCGGGACACATGAACCATACAGCACCGCCATGATTTCACTCAGCATCACACCAATGGCCCCACACATGGATTTGGACACAAACATAGGTCGTCAAAGACACCACAAGCATGAAACATCATGCAACAACAGGCTTTATTGGTGGAACCCAGGGGGTGGAATCCGTTCCAGCCAACAAGGTCGCTGGTTGGTGTCTACATCCGCATTTCTTCGATGATGGCTGGTTGCATTCCATTTTGACTGGATGCCCTTCAGCCGCCAATTTGTGTGACCTTGCCTCCGCAGGCCCATTTTGACGCATGAGATGTGCCTAGTGCTGCGGATGCCAACGAAACAGGCAGGTGAAACAGGCAGGTGAAACAGCAAAATCACCCCCTTTGGGAGACTATATCTAGTTATAATGCCATATAATTTCATGTTATTTCGGTCGGTCCCCTACCCATAAGCAGTCAAAATAATGATCTCTAAGCGGTAGATCTTTTCAGACTGGTACTGGGTGGGGGGATGACCCAACATGTCAATGAAGTTCATTGCCCAAAACTTTGGTGGTTGCATGGTAATGTGCAGTCGGCGTTATCGTGCTTGCTTGAAGGGCTTTGGTTGCCTTCTCGTGCTTTCAATCATTTCTCAGTAGCTGGCATGCTTTGCGACCGCATAGGTAGCCATAAGCAACATGCAATGCCACTTATCATCATCCATCTGTCAATCCATATCCTGTACTCATACACACGCACATCTACCAACAGGTTCTCCTCCGTTCTTTCATCTTTCTCTTTCAGGGCTTAAATCTAGTCCCTCAGCCGTCCCATGCTGATCGATAGTCACCGGTCATTACATCGAAAACGATGGCGGTCTCTGTCAGAACTCTGCCATGTTTCTGCCGCTGAGATGTTCAGCCACCATCAGCCACCCATTTTTGATCCTTGGCACCTATGCAGCCTCCACCCACGGCTGAGATTCCATGCATTGGATCCCAAACCTGAAGTTCAGGCTTGATCTTCGGCCATGAGGTTGATTGCGAGCACAAACGTGCATCTGCATTTAGGAAAAACAGTATTTGCAAATGAATGGATGAATGAATGAGCATACAGATTTACATACTTTATTCACATTTTATATGTTCATTTTATGCAAATAAGAGTGTGTCTTTCCACATTTGCATATTATTTTTTGCATACGCATGGGACTGCATATGCCACAGCAAATGCATAGTGACAAACAAATTGAACGATCTAAATATGACGTTGGCAAACCCACAACGCTGTAAACTGTAAACCATACATGTTTGATGGGGAGTGGCGCCACAATATGGTTTGCCATTGCAGGTTACAACTCAATTTATACCATGTCATGCTGTAACTTACAATTGATTCCACAACATGTCACAATCGTATGTTATGGCACCAGCCAAATGCAAATTCGGCCGGTTTGTTTCAATGTGAGCTGTCCCACAGGCAGGGGCAACAGGTTTGTTTGTAACCATGTAGGTCTGACCACAGGCTTTTAAATCAGCAGAAAGGCCCAGAAAACCTGCTACAGCTGGCCAACATCCCAAATATCCTCACGACATCCTACCATAAGATGGTAGTCAATTAAATCCCTTAAAAACAAAAAATCCCCTCCAGTAGCCGACCATAACCAACGGAATAGCTGGTGGTTTTGACATCAAAGATCAGGGTCTGAGTAACAGCTGGATCTCCCGTGCCTTTCAAAAGCTGCTGATGCAACCTGCGAGCTTCGAGCTTGCATCCTACCATCAGCAACAACAAGAATATGTTCTCAACCAACAGGGATCCAATCGCAGAATCCAACTGGGTAGATCTACCAACAGAATATTCACCAACAGGGATGCAACTGGTTTCAAGAACACGATCACACCAAGAAACTGCGGAGCGCTTAGAGAACGTTCAGATTGCCGGTTCCCACCTGATACGAAACATCAATTGGCATTTTTGCAAACTGCCTCAACAGCTGCGAGGAATGACCTTCGCATTCGCAACCTGTCGCGGAACCTTCGAAGGAACATTTCGCTGCTTGAGCTGGTCAAACCTGTCCAAACAACCACCTATACCCATGTCACTCAAGCATGTCTGACCCGCAGAGCCTATCACGCATCTCCTGCATGTGCTTCTGATTCCTGAGCAGCAAGGAGCTGAATGCGACAATGGTTCTATGGTTCCGGTCAACCCGGATAAAGGCCGGGTTGCCATACGAGTGCAAATCCATGCAAATCCCATTGTTGTGCCATGCCTTTCAAATTGGGGGGTGTCTTTGCACCAAATCCTTCAATGAGACTTCGTGGGAATATGATTATGGTACCAATTCCTGATGCTAATGAGTTTCCCGGACCAAATGTCCAGTGCATCTACTGACCCTGCCATACACATGAACTCCTGACAATCTCTATGTACTCCCAGGAGGGGCTTTTAGATCTTTTCGTTCGCTGTCACGTCCGGTTTGTGACTGTAGCGCATGGTTCCATCTCACAGTTGCCCCTGCAAAAGGAGGATCGGCACTAATTTAAATTAGCACCATGTGCTGGCACACCCTGTTCCGGCTGGAACACAACGTGGAAAAAACAATCTTTTAGGTGCGATTTTGCGCACATGCAAGCAACATTGTTGGTGACACATCCAATAACAAGCCTCCTTCAATCGGGCTTCAAATGTGTAATTGTCATTAGTGCCATTAGCCAACACATGGGGAGAGAGAGAGAGGGAGAGAGAAGGCACAAAGGGTGTATGTCACATCTTTCTTTAGAGGTTTGGTTTTGAGCGCATCATTGCGTGTGATATTCCCAAGGAAGCTATGCAATGATAGGCAATGATTGAACTTGTTTAATTTCATGTGACTGTGACTGATGTGGCTCCCTTTCTTCATTGCATTTTGCAAGCATTGTGACTGACTTACGCCGACACAGGAATCAAGAGACGCCGGGTGCACCCATGGGGGGAACCAGTTTAGCAGGAAACCATGACTCTTGGAGGATACCTCCTTATTAATCAATCAAGCAGGCAGTCATTGATCCAGGGCTTGCGGCTAATCCCCCATGTGAATTCGGTTACGTGAACTGCCTCATTTTCTGAGACCAGGCTTCCAGGCGTCTGCTCAAAAGCACGCGCACAAATGGGTCGCAAACAATTTTAAAAAAAATATCCAGTCTCCAATCTCCAAGAAATCACATTACACACCAAAATCCAAACTCAACCAAAATAAGAGTTCTAATATGATCAATACATGGCCGTACTTTGGATCAGAAGTGATTTCAAAAAAATCAAACATCCGTGCTCTGTGCACGCCGCTTGCTTGGTGGCTTACCGGAAATAGCGATTTTGGTGGTGAAACCCATGGCCCGTCCTGTCCAAGCCAATCCCAATGATTCCCAGCAATCCAGGGGTGAGCATGTACCGCACCAACGAACATCCAAGAGGACCATGCTGGAGCTGATACCATTGCAGCCATGCTTTACGGCAAAGACTCATGGAAAAAATACCAAGACTAGAAGTTTGCATCCTCCGTCCACCTTCCAACATGTTTGATCCAGTGGATAGATCCTAGGCCCAAACCTGGGCTTCCTGAAAATTATGAATAAGCTTGTTGGGATCCCTATCACATCCAAGTTGACTGACTTTTCTAGATCTTTACTGAGGAATTGATTCTTCAATCTTCGCATGTTTTTCCCTCACGAAGCTCTAAAACTCTAAGCTGATTGGTCACTATTATTCCTGTGACTAGTAAAGCATAGTAAAGCAACAATCCCAAATATGAGGAAAAATGATTCGAATGCTTCAGACCAATAACCAGCAAAGCTCCGGAAAAAATGGGTTGGCATCAAAATTGGATTGAAAACAACCAAGTCATTAAAAAAAAACAGTATCATTTTGTTCCTGGTTATGTTGAATAAATTGGATTACTCCTGGGTATTTTCGATGGTTAATCAGTTAACCATGGTTGATGGTGTTAATACAGTGGTTAATAATGGTTGACAACTGTAATTTGGTTTTAAATCGATCAAAAATCGACCGGGCCCAGGTAGCTACCCCATGCAGCATCCCTGGGCGCGGCCACTTCTCCAAATCTCGCGCGGCGATTTCGCAGGCTTTGCCCAAGGCGACCTGAGCGATGCTTCACAGCGGCTATGCTTAACGGCTACAAGCGGTGAGATGGGAGATCAGTCTGGGTGACTTGCTATAGCTAATGATAATGATACATCATTGATTAGACTAGACTAGGTGCTTAGCTATGATTATCAATGTTGGACATATATAGCTAATGATAATGATAGTCAGTGATGATAACAATTGCTTGATAATAACTGCAACCTACCGGGAAAAAACACACAAACCAGAGTTCCAAGCGACGGCAAAAACAACGCTCCATATTCACAAACGTTCGTAGGTAGATAACATGCATGATATCTATATACATACATAATTGCTTAGCGTGTTAAATTCATCAAACAAAATGTTACGCCTTTGCTATCACCAAGGCCTGTTGTATTTTCATTCGCATCGCCATTTCATCTCATAGCTTGCAGGCCAACAAGGGTACGGTTGGCTCAGCTGATAGCCGCTGACAAGGTGGTTGATAATGACACTTTTTGGGTGTTGCTGGCGGGCTTGCCATCAGCATGTGCCACAGGTCGATCTGTTTTTGCCCGTAGTGAGATTGTTTGTACATGCTCCCATCACCTGCCGCAACCTCTTCATTTAGGATTCTCACCATCTCACGAACATTTTGGATAGTAGGTAGCGGACTGACCAACAACATCTAACAACAAGATTAGTATAGACCTCAAAGTTGGCATAAGTAAGAATCACCTTGCTAAATAGATCATATCTTCTCAGCTGCCACCCGTTGCAGAAAGGCTCAGCCCAGCAACGATGTGTATCACATTCTCCGTGCCTTGGTGAAGTGGCTGGTTGCACAAGCAGTCTGCTTCCAATTTTTTGAAGTTCACATGGACGTGGCCGTCCAAAATGGAAGCAAAATGTGCGCAATAGTTTTCAAAATGTATGTCCAATAGTTCAAATGTGTAAGCAAAATCTATGTCAAAATGCAGGGGTACACGAATAATACATGAATACATATGCAAAGTGTTCAACATGTATGCAATTACGCGTGCCATGCAAATGCGCCTTGCCCTGCAAATGTACGTATGTAGCCTATAGAATGCCTATAGATATGTGTGCGCATGTGTGCATGCGTGTATGTATGCAAACGCGTGCACTTCCTCATGTATGCCTGCTTGGATGCAGGCATCTGTGCTGGTTTGTACGTGTATGCGTGTACGGTAGCTATGGAGCATGCATAAAAGCAACAGCAACTACTTGTGCATTTGCTAAAAGATGTAGCGTCATGTGTGCAAATGCCAGAGGATGTGACGCATGCAGTGTTAAGAGTCATGAGTGTATCTGTGTAACTTGTGTAATGTTAACCTCGCATATGCATAATGATCATTGCATTCACTGCATGTAATGCATAGAAGGTGTCTACTGTAGGTACTGCTTTTAACAAATCCGTGAAAGCAAGACTGGACTGTATTAATGGGTACAACATACCATGCATCAATGTTGAACAGGATGTATGTGCGTACGTGTGCCGCCCATTTACCGAACTATGCCTGATTATCCATCAGTCGACTCGTCTATGCGCTATCTTCACTGCTAAATGTCTTCAGCATATTCTGTATGTTGTGCGAATTATGCCTGTTGCATCATGTCGCCTCATATTGCAAATGTACAGTACCCTCTGCATTTTCGCTGCATGTTGCCCACAGATGTTTAGACCAGTTGTGTCAGAAATGTCGTGGGTATTCTTGGGTGGTGGTCAAGGCCCCTCTTCCCTAGATCTCAAGAAACACATCCACCACATACGGATCCAGGTTGGTCATCCAATTTCCAGTGTCTGGGCCGTCCCACTGGCGCGACGACCCGCCTCTTGCCCAGCACCATGAAGTAGAGGAGGCAAATCCTGGGCGCAGCTCCAGGCGCTCCAGGTTGGCTTGGAAACCAATCAACGGTAGATTTCTACACCCAAAGGCATCCCCCATGACGCACACAGTCAATGAGGTAGCTGCATATCGGAATTCCTTGCCAAGTGCTCGCTTCAAGGCCGAGACCAGGCACAACAAACATGGCAACTGGCTCATCAAATAGGGCGTTTCTGCGTGGATCTAAGGCAACAGGTGCCCTGTATCCCCAGGCCATATATTGAAACCATGCGCGCTCACCATCTGAGAAGCCAACTGGAACAGTGCATCTCCTGTACAATGCCTGGGGCCAGCTGCTCCAAAAACATGGGCTGCTTCCAAGCGCAAGAATTCCCAGATCTGTCGTCAGATACATAAGAATCAACAAGTACTGGACATCATGTCCAACTTAACTGCTGGATTTGGCGGGTTTCACGCACCTCATGGTCCATCCAAGTCATAAATACTTGTGATGCAACATCTCTCCCTCTTACTCTCTCCTGCATCGTGATGATGATGATGATGATGATGATGATGATGACATTTGTTTTTCCATCGCTTGGCCCACGTCAACTCTTCTCGGCGTCTGGTGTATCAGCTCTTCATAATCACTAGTGTCTCAGTATGTTCTGGCCTTTCCCCTCTCGCAGGTTGTCTGAGCCGAATTGCAAAATAGCAAATCACTAAATTCCACCCAATCACTGGATGTTCAACAAGTCCTTATGAATCATGAGCAAAACTAGCAAGGCCTCGCCCTATACGACGTTAAATGCTCCATGGGCCCCGATTTTTTGGCCAAGACGCGCCAACCCCTTTGGGCGCATAGAGTTTATGACCTGCAATGGTCAGCAAGTCCACATCCAACCTCATGCGAGGCTTAGGGAGATGACCAACCCAGTGCCTCGCAAGGTTTGTGCATGGACCAAGCACATGCATTACCACGCTTCCCTGGGAGTCCCAACACATTTACGCACATCTTGATCCACTGGGTGAGGCCAGCACAACCATGTTTCGGAATACGTGACTTGAGTATGATAGGCGTTCCCGTGTCGGATGTCACAAACACTTCAGACATTGAGTGGGCATGCGGCAAAATAGTGGTACCCCCGAAGCCAATGGTTTCCTAGTAAAATGATCATTTTTGGTGGGTTATGGTCACTCTATGCTGGCTCACACACGCGCACCCTGGTGAGTGTAGCGGAGCATGTCAGTCAGCTGTTGACAATCACTGGAAGCTGATCCTCTGATGTCGACAAGCGGCTCCTTCACATTCACAGGGAGTTTCCCCAGGCTCCTCGGACGTTTCCAAAGCGTCCCATGAAAAAGTGAACACAGCCTGCAACAAAAAGAAACAATTTAGTGGTTTCTCAAAAGAAGGGACCCCAAAAATAGATTGTTTATTACTCAAAAATGGTGATATAACAAAATGATTGGGGGTCCCCTATTTTGAGAAACGCCCATTCCCAAAATGTGATCGTTGCAAATCTATATGGCTTGAAGTACTGCTACCCAAATGACAATAGCAACCTTGGCATACACTGATGCAATGCTTCTGGCATTATCTCGCAACAGTTCGGTTGACCACCTCTGACCACTGCGGATGCAAACACCAAAGCGCATCCCCTGGACACGGCTCAATGTACTGCAGATTCCCAGCGTTCCAGCTATGATCCACCCGGCCTGCAACATAGATCATCAGAGTACCGGCTTGACTTGGAGCTGAGAGCAATCAGCAACGTAACCGTCATTCACCATTACTATTAGCTGTTAAGCATGAACCATTATCAACCTCTGCACTGTCAGCTATATAACTTTTGGCATTATCAACCACTATCAATCATTTTAAACTTATTAAGCCTCAACGATCTGCATACTCTTTTGGTTTTGGGGATTCTCCGGGGGGATTTTAAAGCCGTTGCCAACCATTAACAGCCATTCCTGTTATTTTACCTTGGCCCCAAACAAACTGAACCACCAATCGCCACGGGTTGCTTCACCAGCTCGCTGGTGTTTAAATCAACTGCTGGGTGACAGCTGGACGTTGGAGTTTCCCGCCTGTGAGGTTGCCCTGGTCACAAGGAGCACATGTTTCGTTGCGGAACTATCACCGGCTATGACCAGTTATTCTTTAGCAACTGCTTCCAAGCAAGACAAAAATGGTATATTCGAGTTGCCGTCAGCCGTGATAGGGATTGATTGATCGGTAAATCCCCTATCATATCCTATCATCGTTGGTTATTATTCCCCAGTACTGTTTCTGACCAACCATGCGCTAGGCTTCACCATTGGCTGCTGCAAACATCATCAGCTCCCATCGGCCATCCAAGCCGTGGCATCATGGCTGACCATCCATTCAATCCAAGCATCTGCGAGGCATCGCAGTGGAAGTAAACCTCAGCTTAGATCCACAGCTATCCCCCCTGTTGGAGGTCCTTCATATGGGGTATCCATGGTGGTACCTACTGTAAAAATGTATCTGGTTAATAGCCAATATTTGTAGGGGAAACCAGAAGTGCTGGGAGCACACTCTTTTGTCAAACCCATGTAATTGTGGAACTCCACCGCCCAAACGAGACAGGAAACACACAGTCAAATCGGACGACCATTCGGCGACTTGCAAACACGCAAACAAGATCTGTGAAATATTGCATGGTAAAATGATACGGGATGCTTCTTACAAATAGAATAGGCAAACTACGTCTCAATGTCGAAAGGCAGCTCCCTTCACACAGCGCTTCGTGGAAACATCGGTTGATCAAACCATCAGCCTGGCTGAAACCAGTGCAACCTGCAAGCTACTGATAACCCCGATTCTAAACTGCAATTGTTGGTCTCCTCGTCCCCTACTATTGCCTCCGGCAAGCGCCTATATCGTTCACAAACACCTGATCTTGGGTTTACCCATCAACCAGCAGTGAAAAAGTCATGCAATTTTGTCACGGGCAGTCAGGGGGCCCTACCAAAAGCACTACAAATCCATTCTTGGACTCACCAACAAAACAAAATAAATGCCATGACCTGCTATCATTTAATTAGTAACCACTCTCAACTTTAATTAGGTTTATATTACTCCATTTACTGAACCCAACTGCCAACAATACTCATCAACCGCCGCTAACCTCCATCATTAACCAGGTGGTCCCCCCCCTGGTTCTCGTTGAAACCAGGGTTTTTCGTATCTGAGACTGCGGCTCTCTTTGGAGCTTTCCTGGCCGAGCAAGCTGGGAGCTGCATGGCTGGTCACGAATCCTTGTTGAATCGTGGCTGGTCATGGCTGCTATCTGTTTCTTAAATGCCACTTAAGACCCGCCATGGAGGATTACCCAGAAGAACTGGTTTGCAGAAGCAACATGGCTACTCGTCATGTTGCTTCATACTGGGATCTACCAGCAATGATGGTTACCGCTGCGATAATGGCACAGCTGCACATCAGCCTACAGCGCCGCCTTGCCCGCAGGGCAATCTCTCGGATGGGCTGCAGAGCACCGGTTTCATTGTTGGAATGCCTCGGAGCCAAGCAGTGGAATGCCATGAAGTGAAACACTGCACCCACACAAACACATAATGTGTGATGCATCATATATCATCATATCCATCTATCACGGAAAATGCATCAAAAATCCAGTGCCTGCTTGCTGGGCTCACCTTCCTTATGAAATGACTGTGGTCCACTTCCCCTGGCTGCGAACTTTGCAGATCCCAGCGGCATGATGCTGATGCAAATCGTCCTGGGCGTAATGGCGGCCTGGCGCCGATCCCAAGGCTCCAACGGGCAAACGGCGCACCAGGGACCCCCAAGCCATTGGCGTTCACCGTGGGGCCATCATTGCACGGCAGCTTCGCCAGCACCAGTGCTCAGCACACCAAGGATGTACAATGAAAGAATTGAAATCACACAGCCCTCGTCATTGTCATTGGTTACTATTGAAACCTGTTGAATGTAGTCCAATTTTCTCAAACATGTTCAACCGTTGTCACCAGCGAATGTTGACCATATACTTATGAGCCCGAACTTTGTGGGGTTTGATTTTGGCTGTTTGGGACGCATGGTCAAAGCCTTAGCGACCCAGCAAACATTTTGGGGTTCAAAAAAAACATTACCCTGTGGTCATCTTTGCAATATGAACACAAGCTCCTGTCAATGCCGAATGTCTAAGCGGAGCTGAATCCAAGTAAAACTTATGGCAAACAAATCCATTCCTGTCATGGATGAAGAACAACGCAGTTTTTTTGGTACTGCTTTCACTTGGTGAATGAGGGATTTCCAATCCTGCACACCAACATGTATCATGCTAAATGTCTTCCAAACAAAAGTAAAAGAAGCAGAACAAACCTCAGATCTGATGAGCTGTCGCAACCATAAGCTGGATCAGAAACCGGTTCTGTTGGATAATGATAGTCAACCAATCGATCATGGCACTTCCTACAACCTGTAGCACACCTGCGATCAAAAAACAGCTGGCTGCTCCTCAACTTGATCATGTCAAGTTGGTGAATTTGGTTCAGGTGTTAGGCTGTTTCTGGCTAATCTGGAGTTGATACTTGCGATATGACATCAACCAACCCACAAACGGGTAGGCAAACGTCCCAACACAATGGATTGTAATCATTGTTTGGATTTTGACCTATGCACAGGCTTTTGCGGCAAATCTTATTGTGCACTACCAAAATCCTGTTTGAAAAAGGTTGCTTCACAATACCATGGTGTGAACGCTGATTCGACCATGGCCACTGCCATCTGGGCTTCCACCCAGGCACCTCCAGGGCATCTGGGCTTACCAAACCTCGCGTGCTGACAGCACCCCTGATTCAAAGGCACCGATGACAGTGACTTCATGGTCAACTACGCCCGCTGCATGGAACAAGTGCTATAACAGGCAAGACTATGTTGGATGCCAAACCAATTGGGGGCTAGGTGGTTTTCACACGTACGGCAACGATTTGTAGATAATGTGTGCAATTGTGTAAATACAAAAATGATACGATTAACGATTTAACGATTTAACGCATGTATGCATAATTATACACCTCCACACATGCATACTATGAATTGTGGACAAAATCAAATACGACCATATGCCCATCATCAGTCACTCGTCGGCTTAGTGGGATGCTCATCGCTATTAGCAGGTTCAGGCTGCGGCGAGCCTTCGGAATCCACTGGCAAGTAGGTCACCTGGGCTGCAACAAATCCGTAGGGGCATGGGTCCCATTCAGTGGATTCGGATGATTGGTTCAGCCGCTCAGGAAGGATCATCTCTTGGACTGCATTGAGTTGATCATGTTGATCATCCGATGGTTGCCGGGTTTCATCTTGTTTGAGCCAACTGTGCAAACAAAAACGTGCTATGCACTGTGCAATAACGACTGTATGAGGCAATTTGTCGATCAATTTCAATCATACCAGACATCTTTGAAACCATGTGCATGTGTGCATATATGTTAACCATATTGAATAGTTAATTACTGAAATCACCAGGGAGATCGTATCTTGCCTTATCCCTATCCCCGTTTAAAATGGCATCCTTGCCTTTGTTGGTTGTGTCCATTGTTGCTGATCAATTCGCAAGTTCTGGCACGGAGATGTTGTGATTTCTTTGCTCTTCATCAAGCTCACCATTCAGCAATGGTTTTCCCAGCTCTTTGCAACAAAATCCAGCCCACAGCCATGCAGGAAAAATGAACTTAGTAAACAACAAATTGTGAATCCCAACGGACATTCATCATCATTGCGTCGGGATACTCACAATGGCGGGATCTTTTGAAGACACCTTGATGATCACTGGATACCACTGGCCATGGCACATCCCAGACCCAGTGCCTGACAGCCGTGCCGCTCCAAGGCTTTGCAAACCTCCAGCACCGCCACGTGTTCGGTGGCCTCACGGGCCGAAATCTCCAAGTGGGCCACCCAGTGGGTCCCAAGCCAATGATGAGCCAATGATCAGGTCAGTGAGGCAAAAGCATAGATCGATCTGAAACCTTGGCACACAGCTTTCTGGTTGCCAAAGCTGGGCTACAACATCGATGATTTCAAGCATAAGGCCATGGATGAACCGCACATCACAAGCACCGGCCGCCCCGTTGAAGCAAGGCTGCGGCCCCACCTGGGTGATGAAGTGTTGCCGGCCTCCCAGCTAGCAACCACGAAGTCACAGCTGGGCAGCCATGGATTGTCCCGCGAGCTGTGAGACAACCATGGCGTTCACATGGTGGTTGCTCAAACTGCGGGTGCCCCCAGTTATCATCCCATATGAGCCTTAGTAGTACTTAATAGTACTTATATAACTAACCATGTTTTGGGGTTTCCTATTTTAAGAAACACCTATGTAATCCTATGTATCGCTCTCCCTCTCTCCATGGCGGTCTCAAGAGGCTAGCTGGATGTTGATAAAGCCTTGGATTTTCAGAAGGAAAACCATTGTGACCTGTTTTTGTTGGTAGCTGATTCACATGTCAAGTTGGCAGCCAGAGAATTGGAGTGAGCACAGATTTTACCAGCTAAAAAACAGCTGACAGAGCTTGACATGATGAGGGAATGGATTCTTGCCTATGAAACAGAGGCTTTCGAGATTGGAGCTAGCTTTGCTACAGCTACAAGTGCAGCTTTCTAAGCTTCACCAACACATCTCCCGGCAAAATGCTGTATGTTAATGTATTTTGTACTTGCAAAATGGATGGGTACATCGGCAAATGCTAATGATACATCATTTATTTCGCAGTGACAAGAATCCTTCACTGGTTTCCCTCCACAGCAACCGGAGAAATAAAGCCGGACTGTCCCAATCCACCCGTTTGCAAGGGGCACGCCATGCAATATGTAGCAAACACATTGCAAAAGGGTACTCTACACGATTAAGAATTGCTACAATTGCCCAAGAACTATTTGAACATAGAATGCCGGAATTAGTCAAAAAACAAGTGACTAGACTATATCTGACCACGCTCATGTGAGCCATGTGAGCGCAACCCTGTCTCCCCTGTGCAGCCGCGCTCCGCACTGGAAACCTCAATGGAAACAGCTGCACAAAATATGAACCTTGGACGTCCTTGGACCTCCTTGAAGTCCTTGGACCATATCGGTTTGCAATTTCTGGTTCCATCCATCAGTGGACATCTTAACTACACCCATCTTTCAACCCATTGCCCCCAGGGATCCGTTTTTCGGCGGCCTTCCTTCTCACCGATCTCGGCCAAACCTTTCAGAGCCTGTGTGGGCGGCGGAAGCTGGAACCAGCTGTGAGGGGATGGTGCCAGCTCCTGAGTTACTAGCATCAAACAGCTGTTGAACTTCAACTGCTTGGTGATTTCAACATGTTTCAACCCCAAAAAAGATGCCGGCAGTAGAATTGCTTGATCATCACGGGTATGGAAATCACCGAAATGTGCGACCACTCAGCAGTTCTAGAGTTGATGAGCGGCTGTATGCAACCATACAGTAGGTGTTCAGTATTGGCATGCATTGATATGTATTGGCTAATCGCCAACATTCACAAACAAGATCAACCGAACAGATCTCAACGGTCCTCCCCCCCTGTGGCTGCGTTGCACCCTTCACCTGGTTGATGGTCTCGGTACCGTTGGACATGAAGGTGATTTCACCTCTCCACAGGCATCACTCGAACATCTATCCGGCTCATTTTCATAGTCAGCCCAAACTTACAAAAACCACTGGCACACTCCAACAAGATCCGAAAGATTGGAAAAGTCTCCAAACCAGCCTTTCAATCTTGCCACCATCGTTGTATATCGACTTAGCTTCCTCGCAAAGCACGAATCATTTGAACCACTGCGGGCTCAAAATTCAGACACAAAATTGGGACTTTCCACTTGGTCCACTTACTTAGCTGCAATTCGCAGTTTGACTCTTGGTCAATGAGCATTGCCCCAAGTGAATGATGCCCAGCTTTTTGACTGCGCGGAGTAGACAGTCATGCTATTGGTTCACAAAGCCCCCATCTTGCAAAGAAATAGCTCATCATCGGTCATCATAAATCATCATACATTTCTTAAAGTCCTGCGTTTATGCACCTTTTTGGCGGCAAGCTTGCCCGGCTCCCTCCAGGAGACTTCCCTGCCATGGCCTGCTTCGGCACCGATCAGTTCTGCGCATTGCCTCTGCGCAGCTTGCAGTTTGAAGTTGTCACCGTGGCTTTCGTTGTCGTTTGGTGAGGCAGCCCCATGGCAACTGACCACAACTTCACAATCTTGGTGTTGCTTTCTTTATCTCTTTCCTTCCCACCCTCCGTCTTCTCGTCCTTGCTTCTTTGCTTCCTTGTTTTTGTTGCTTCCTTCTTTCGCTTTCTTGGTTTCAATATGTTTCAATCAGTTGTGGTAACAACCTTGGTTCATCAGAATGCAGCAGGTGTATCTCGTTGATATTTTCCGTCACTGATTCCCAAAGTTCACCATGAACCTTGAGCCTGCGAAGGCTTACCACCAACCACCAGGCCCCGACCGTTTCGGCACCTCCTCGCATTTTCAAGAGCCTTCTTCGCCTGGCGACCAACTCGTGGGATCTCAGGGTCGAAGATGGTCAGCTTCAGCTACGGAAAACATCCAGGACTCGGAAGTTTGTTTATTTGCTAAGTTTCTGTTTGTTTGCTGAATTGTTTGTTTCTTGGACTGGTTTTTGCACCCAAAAACTGCAGTATGACATGCACAAATGCTTTCAAAAGGCCTGGTTCATCCCCCAAGGGTTCCCGGATCATCAGATTCTCACAGAGCCAGACCTGCACCCCGTAGTAGTGCGAAGACGAAGGGTTGCCCCAATGCTGGCTCCTCGGCACCAGGTGGATTCCCCAGCTGATAGGAGATGGCTATCGGAGCTACCACGACAGGGTGACCAATGGGTCCAACCATGGTGGATGAACAAACCAATGGCGCATTGATGAACATGAACAGCTCAACCGCTAGGTAGAGAGGAGTGCTCCTTGATGAGTCATGCAACGGATAGTTCACTGTGAGAACCCTGAGGTCACTGAGCACACCAAGCCTCCACTCCTTCCATTTTGACCGTGCCACAAAGGCTCAGCACCAAGAACCGGCAAATGCACTGAAGCTGCGACACCTTTAGGTAGCTTGATAGCTGAAAGCTGCCCCTAAGTCAGTTCCATGATCCATGACAGTTCGGACCCTGTAGCCCCACCACCTCCATATGCCAACGAACACATTTCAATGGTACAGCGATCCTTGGAGGACCATCATCCAGCACTGGGTGACCCTGCATCATCAGCGACATTGCTTGGCACACCTCCGGATCAATAGGTGTTGTGCCTCAGCGTGACAACATGCAGGAGCAAATGGGAGCCAAGTGATGTGCAAATGCCTAGGTTAGCTGCTCAAACGAGGTGTGGACGAACAAGTGTCATGTAGACACAACATGCTGGATAATATTCTCGTGCCAAGTGGCATAGGTATAGGATGTTTGTCCGACCTATCCTATCCGCACTGGTTTAACAAACATTTGTTTCCACTTCTGGTGGCAATTTTTGACTGCTTCACCCAACATAGGAGCGTGGGAGCAAGAAACCTGCTACCGGTCATGTCCGCAAGATGCGTATGACGGACCCTGCTCATGGGCCAAATCAACAAAAGCTACGGCTTCTCCTGCAACTCCCTTAAAGCCCAAACCACTACACGATCTTCGCACATGTGAACATCGCAGGTGCCTCACACATGGCCACACTATCACCACCAAGGGCAAGAATAACAGTGACAACCAGCCAAAACAACCAAATCCACTAGTCTGCACTCTCCTGGATCAACGTGCTGTGGCTTCACTGAGGAGTCCAGCCATTGTAATCCAAGTAGATAGGAGCCTTGCCATTTGGAGGCCTCAGTTTAGATCTCAGCTCTTACCTCTTGGGGCTGCCCTGGCAGCATTTCATTATGGCCATTGATTTGGGTCTTCCGGGTCCATCCCATGCAAAAAACGCAGGCATACGCAAGACTGGAAAACACTACCACTTTCCAACAGCCAACCTATGTTCACAACATGGTCGAACAGAGGCGGGCCATATCTGGGTGCCAGGAGAAGAGCACTGGCGACGCAAGTTGCACCTTTGTGACCAAAAAGTCTTGAGGTGGGAGTGTAAATAACCTAGCCTCAAGATTCCCAAAGAAAATCGGATGAATCGTGAGCCCAGCCGAGGAGTGGGCGCCATGTGGGCCACAGGCACGCTGGAATCAAACTATGCAAAAACCAGCAGTGCTGGTCGATCAGAATGAGTCTGACCTGCAAACACTGACGAGTCAGTTGGACCATGACCATGCCTGCGGAATTGTTAATTGACTCGTGATCTGGTTACACAAAAAAAATATATATATATATATACACAATATGTATATAGGTATAGGTATACATGTATATGGGAGAAAGGTTTCAAATGTTGATGCGGCTCATCAAAAATTTTACCACCAATGTCTTCTCAAGTCCTGTTGACATTAGAAACTATTCATCTTGTCAGGTCTTACGACCAAACAGAGTTGCCACCAAACAAACGGCGTGGCGTAGCGTGCAGGTGTTCAAAATGCTTGCAGTGTGCCTGGCTCGCTGCGAGCCACAGAAATGCCAGTTCACAATGTGCTTCATGCGGCGCGAGGAAGCACAACTCCGCACTTTCAGCACATGAGAAGTACTGGTACTAGCAAAACCCCTTAAAGGACGACACGCTTTTCAAATCTTTTTAAATATTTTCTTATCATGAGAGTCTTCTGTGGATTTCCAAGGGTTTCCACCATGGATGATCATGGCATTCATGATGGTTGACCAACAGCTGGAGGTTGATGCCCTGTAAACCGATACCCGCTACCCATTGGTACACCATACAAGCGGCCCATCCCTACTTTTGACACTGCTTGCTGTGAGAAAGTGCCGTGGCTCTGACAATCGCCCGGCGCCCAGCTCGCATTTTCCTCGCCCGGGTCCTATTCTGTAGGTGGCAGCGACAGTCACAACTCCTTCTTGGAGCCCTGTGCGAAGCAAAGAGCTGAGTAAAGCTTGGGTTGGCAAGTGGGTACTGCTCCACACGTGCCCTGTCGATTGTGAACCCCACAGGAATGCTATAGGAAAATCAAGGAAGAACCAAACCAAATCAAAAAAACTCCCAACAAAGAGCGCCACAGTCCCCAGTGGCACTCTTCAGCAGATCCCAAAAAGACTGCTCAAGACTGCGCCTGTGGGCAGCCCCATGGACAACCTGTTTCCCCTTGCCTTGCCCTTCTTCTTTGGAGCGGCCTTCGAACCTGTGGGGAAGGGGAGCCACCCTGCCTGTGGCTTCCTCGGATGATGCGGTCCGAATTCCATGGGAATTCGAAGCATATCATATCTTTCAGTGGGATCATGCAAACACTAACCTTATGGTGGCATAGCTGGGCAGGGAAGTTCTTCCCGTTGTGAACGGATTCAATGCCCGGTAGGGATCGCCGAGACGCCAATGTCAACCCCTGGTGAACGCCCACGGCCTTGTAAGGTTGGGACGTTGCACTAGTCCCATAGCGGAAACGGCACCCTCCAGGGTGCTTTACGCATCTTTTTATGGGCCTTTGGGCACCTAGCGTTGTGTGGGATTTGTCCCATCAACAGTACCGTGATTGCGCTTGACATGGACGATGGGTTGACTTCCAGATGCTCTGGTTGATGACTATCCTCATGAAGGTTCATCGGGAAAGCATGATCTAAACAGCAAACTCAATGGTGATTGAGCATGGTTGATGTTGTGATAATTTCAACGAAATAATTTTAAAAAACAATATCAGCGTAATGACCACAATCAAGAAAAATAAAACACCTCACCAAACATGCCGTCATACATCATAATCACAAGACTAAGTTCTCATCGCAAGCACGCGCACACACACTTCGGTACTCCTCAAAATTATTGAAGGATTTGCAGCCCCAAAGTGAGATCACGGGTGGCCGTCCTACAGATTCATTACAGATCATGATGTGTCATCATATCTTCCATCATGAAGCGTTGAGTGTCCAGTGTTTGATCCAACCACTGTTTTCCATTTCCAATCAGTGGCTACATTTAACTACGATATACATCGATATACAGTATATACAGTACCCTCAAACCTAACATGACATTGGAAAATCCACCATTTCTAGCTGCTTTCCCTGGGTGTCCTATGAAAATGGTGGAGTTTCCACTCCTTCTGGGGTCTGGCTGGCGTGGGAAGGTGGATTTTCCCTTGCAACCGATGCCCCCCAGCTCAGTGCCTGTAGGCAACTCTGCCTGGTGGCAAGCGGCTGAAGGGGATACAAACCTCGATGTGTCTATGCCTGTGCTAGCAGAAATGGTACCTGACCTTCATAAATCTTCATAAAATTTCATAAATCTACATTGATTAATCCGAATTACCTTCATTAGCAATTACCTTCATAATCTTCATCATTTCTAATGCATATCCGTTTACCATGCATTGCTCATTGGGATCCGCTGCCCAGGGTTCAGCCACCCGTCCTTGGGCTTCTTGGCAGACTCACATTTGGCAACCTTCTGGCACGCCTGCCAGGCTGGGCACCACAAACAAAGTGCTGGTGCTGAGGTCATCCAGCCGATGGTGGGTATGCCGTGATTTGTTGCGGTATAGCCTCCCTACAAGCAAAAGATGGCTAAAAACAATCATGACCTTGGATTGGGACCAATTCATCAACTAACAGTGTTTGGTTTTCAAAGTTTCGAACCGCCTTCGCGACACGATGAGCACTGAAAGCAGCCTCATTGGAGTGCTGCGTTGACAATTTAAACACGCATGCCATTACGTGCTTGTACGTGTGGCATCTCTTGAATTAGTTTTTCTCAACATGTACAAAGGTGCCAGAACATGGGTCCAAAATTCTCAATTAGTTGCTTCCAACCTGCATCTAGTACGGGAAGTCAACACTCATCAACGAGAACTAGATCGCCCCCAATATCCCCCAATTATATGAAAATAAGTACAGCTGGATTTGAAGTCTCTCATCTATCAATTGTCCCAAGCAATCACAGGCCTGCAGCCAGTTTCTGATAAATGCAGACGCCACAAAGTATGGCAACGTAACAAACGGATAATGTCACATGCAAAAGAGACGCTTACCCAGAATCATTCATATATGGCTATGGGTTTGGACCCGCGGCCATCCGACAAAGGGATCACGAATGTCTCTACTATTATTGGTCCTTTTCTCAGATTGCCAGCCACTATTCGCCGCTCTTCACCGTCAATCACTATTGATCATCATTACGATAGCATCATTGACCACGATGAACCAACATGAGTCATTACTCATAGATACTTTCTAAACAAATTAAAAAACATAATCATATATGGTACATCTTCAATAAATGAAAAAAGTAAGGAACACACAAACACACAATATCTGTATAGAAATAAATACACACATGTCTGTTAATGTGTATGCGTGTATGATCATGTATGTGCATATTCAGCGGAGGTCCCTGCGCTCCTCCTTCGCGACCTCTTCCAGGTTCGCATCGCGGCTGCGAAGACGGTCTGCCTGGGAGTCGGGCGATTGCATCTAGGACTGGCATCCCCATCATCTCCAACCATCAAATCTGGTGGTTTCAACAGCTAGGAGAAGTATTGATCTATCAACCAACTATCCCAACTATTGAGGAAACAAAACATGTTTCAAAAACACCAGCCAAAAATGGTTGTGCTCATTTTGATCGCCAGCGTTGAGAAATGATGGACAGTACTGGTGCAAATGGTGGGCATAATTATACAATCTAGGTTGAATTGGTTTCGGTTTCCCACAGAGATCCTGGATTCCTGTTGATCAACTGGGAAAGCCATTTGGAGAGTACGCGATTTTACGCAGGAGCCCGTGGTATCACGTCATGAGCCGAAGAGAATTACTTCCGAGTCCCAAGAGCAGGGGCGCCTGCTGATGCGAAGCTATGATGGCTTCCAAAAACAGGCGGAGTGAAACCCATGGTTTCTGCCCTGTGTTGCTGGAGGACTAGGACTAGTAAGGCAGACTCATTAGACCTACGAGCAACATAAACTATCATAGAATGTGCGTTCAATCACCCCATCCTCAACAAGACCAAACAAACACGAATACAACAAACATGATTAACGGTTTTGGAACTGTAATTGCAGCTGTCCTAGTCACCAGAAAACATGGTCGGTTCTGCAATATTGCAATGAGCTGACCGACTTCGTGCAATGATCCTGTAGATTGGAGCTGCTGGTAACAACCCCCAACAATCAGGAAGCATCCCTCCCATAAGCAAATGCAGTACCTGGCAAGACTGTATCTCATATTTCATGCCTGCTTAACCAGCCACAGGCATCAACCACTATTGGTTGATGATCGCGATATATCACGATTCATTATGAACCACTTCAATCAATCATCAACCACTTTCAGCAACATAGCCCTACTGCTTCGAAGTTGTAAATTCCGTACTTCTTCTGTACATCTTAACCTCTTCTCAAGTACCTGGACCCTCACCCAGCTTATTCTTGGGATTGCCCTCTGGCAAACAAACCTGAAAGTAGAAAGTCCACTATTTATAGCGATTTAACCATGTCAAAAGCTGCACAGCGGCGGAGCAGCAGCGACGATCTTTTCCTTAGGCTAAAGGGCGCCCTTGAGTCACAAGGGCACAGCGGTAGCGGCGAACCTGGAGAAGCATGCCAGCTATGCACATGCACAAGAGCAGGTGGATTTTCACACCCGTCCTCAGGTGAGCTGCTTGAGCTTCTTCCGATGATGCCGGCCAGCACGAATGGCCATCTTCTTCTGCAGGGCTTCATCGGTCGGTGCAATGCGCCACATGCCTTCAGCAAGGGCACGTAGCAACAGCTCTCGCTCACTGCCCACCTTCGTCAGCACGTCTGCTAGCATTTGGCTTGTATCCAGCCACACCACATCGCACTCATCTTCCATCATCTCGCGGATCTGGGCCACGAGGATCTTCACCCGTTTGTCGGACGGCTGTCCGGCATCCTTCACGATGGTGCTTTCTAAGCTCTTCGCATCGGTGAAGGCAATCACCTTCTTGAGGGCATACTCCGTCTCCAACGTGCGAAGGCGTACTCCGGGATGAAGCATCTCGCGCAGGATGGAGGCAACATAGATAGCTGCTTCGGTTCCTGCGAGGAAGGCATTCGACTCGGCAGCCAAAGTGCTCCTGCAAACACGCTTGATCGAAGATGAAGCTGTCTCCAAGACGAGCACTGGGGTCTCGGCACCATCCTTGATGGAAGGCATAGAAAGACCCACCACATAGCCGCACTGAGACTTTAATCCCTCGGTGTTGGCAAAACTGGAGTCGGCTGTGGTGAACACCACGCAGTCCTCAAGGGTAATTGCTGAGGAGTTGAAGCACCACTTTGCATCGGCACTCTCCTTCAGCATCTTCAGAGCCTTGTTCAACTCAATCACATCACGGACATGAGGCCTACCAACACTTTGCGACGCCACACTGACATTGACCATCACATCAGGTCGCGTCTGACGTGATACCCAGCCCATACTTCCGATCAAGGCACGGAAGTCACTCTTCTCCTTCTCGGTGAGTGGAAGGTTGGGAAACTTGCGGCGGTGCTTGTCGATCACCTGATAGTTGATGCTCTCGATGGCGTCAATCTGCTCAATCTGGATACTCTTGTCCTTTTGCTGAACAAGGTTCTTGCCACAGAAGCGGAACTCATCCTTCTTGCATTTGAGGTGAAGGCGAGTGGTGAGGTCATCATCACCTTGTCATACTTCTCACCAGTTCCACAGGTGATCAGGTCGTCAACATGACTTGCCATGATGCCCACCAGAGTGTTCTCTTCATAGAGGTAGAACATGGCCATCTCAAGTTTGGACGCTACCCATCCGCATTCCTTTGCATCCTTCAACAACTTCTTCCACCAACTTCTGCCTGCATCTTTGGTACCATAGATGCTTCCTCTTGCTCGGAAAAGGGTATCAGGGTGAACTCCAGGAGGTGGTGGTTTTGGGCACTTGAGAATCAGGATGCGGGAGATGCCACTGCTTTGAAGATATGCTGTTGAGGCATCATAGGCGGCAATGGTCCATCCTTGGATCACGGCAACGGCACAAATGAGGTTGAAGGCCAGGAGGGAGCATGTAGGGGAATCTGACCTGATGTTGACGTCATCTTCTTGGCAACCTTGAACCACTAAACGTGACTTTGCCTCGAAGGGGTAGTCGCGCTCCACTTGGGCTTTAGTTTTACCCGTCTTCTTTGCCATGTAGCCAGCCATCATTCTTGGCTTGCTATTTTTATCTGTGTGCACCCAGCGAGTTCCAATCACCTTGGTGTCTGCAGGCAGGTTCTTGTAGTCCTCTTCAGTGAGTTCCTCAACTGCTTGGAAACGCTGCCATGAAGACCACTCCTTTTGCATCGCCACATCAAACAGGGCTCTTCGCTCAGGATTGAGGGACTTCAAGTTGATCTCAGAGCGTGCGGCCTTGCCAGTCATGAAGGCGTCCTGGAAGAAGACTTGGCCGTAGTCCTCGTACTTGGAACCAAAGAGCTCCAAGTCCTGTTCCATCAGAAACCCGTCCTCAGACCCTGAACTGGAATCATCTGAGGGCATTTCGAGCACTTCACGACGTTGACGGTGTCGTCGAACTGCATCATCGATAGTGGGACAGTCTTCCTTCCAAGGTTCATCTTCAGCGATGTAGGGTCCTGTCTCACGGTTGGCACTCTGTTGAGACGAGGAAAGTGTCCGGATTGGACCCCGGCCATGACCGTCCAACCTGTTGGGGTTTGTCATGGGGCCTCGAAGTTGTGCGGGAGTGAATGGTAATCGTGGTGGTTGAAAAGGATGTGGTTGTCGAGGTGCATCACGTGGAGTTGATGGCTGTGTTGGTGGTCGAGTTGGTGGTGGTTCAGGTTCATCTCCTGTGGATTGTCGTTGGTGTGTGTGGGTATGTGCTTGTGATTGTGGTTGTTGTGGTTCGGTGTGCGCAGTGGTCGTAGTAGGTGTTGGTTGTGGATAAGGTTGAGCGGCTGCAGCAAGTTCTTGATCAAGTTGTTGCTCAAGATCCATCTCCTCAGGCACCGGGGGTAGCACCTGTTCAGTCTGAGGGGCTGCCTGTTGTGGAGGTGGCTGACTGCCACCATGCGATGGTGCTGCTGTTGCTGGTGACTGGGAGGAACTTGCTCTCGATGGTCGAGGTCGTTGTTCAGGTTCAGGAGGTGGAGGTGGCAATCCAAGTGGTCTTGCATCAACGAAGGAGCGGGCACCTCGAAGTTCCAAGTTGGCGACAGCATAGTGTGGCACTGTGTGTGCGGCCAGCAACTCATCCTCACTGGCAAACCGCATCTGCTCTCCAGTGGTCAACACCACACTGTGGCCATATCGAATCCAGTATGAATGTGGTGCTCTTCCTTCAGTGGGATCATCTTCGTCTTCTAGACGACGAGGATTGCGAAGTTCAACTCCAATGACTCGAGCAGGACCGAACCATCTGTACTGCTTGGAGGCTCCTGGGAGTTGCTGCATGCGGTAGAAGTAAACATAGGATCCCACAGGAAAGGGTCCGCGTACCGGGGTTGATTGCCTCAGTAATGCTCTGCGAACACGAGCATCAGTGTCCATCTTGACCTGGGCAATCTTGGCATTCTCCCGGATGTTCAGTGACCTGGCCATCTGACTGTGGGGATCTTCCGCTGCTTCGAGGACCTCGAGTTGTTGGGCCTTCTCATCATCAAGGAGAGAGCCTGGAAGTCGAAGGTCTGGCACTCCAAGCACCCATTGAACTGGGCTATATCCATTGCTTCGGGGAAATGTGTTCCTCGTTTGGGTGACAATAGCCATGGCAATGAGAACATCATCGATGCCACTGATCTGGGATTCATGGACTACCCGTGCCCAGACTTCCTTCCATAGATGGCCTGCTTTCTCACACTTGCCACCCTTCCAAGGAGCTTCCAACGGCATGACCTCCTGCTCAACCCCAAACTGCTTCAAGTGGTCTGCAAACACGGCCATATACTCCTTACCTCGGTCAACTTGAAGGGAGTGAGGAAGGCCTGCCCAGGATGACCACGATGTTGTGAAGTGACGAATCACCGCACGTGAAGCTGGGGGACCTTGAACTTCTCCAACACAGCACACCACCTGGAAACCTGTAGCATCATCAACGATGTTCAAAAAGCCAAAGGTGACGCCACGGATGTCCTTGGCATAGAAGGTGTCAATCAGGAGGTGGCGGTTGAACACGTACTGGTTGGGAAGTCGAACAGGTCTTGGTCTTTTCCTCCGGATGGATTCTCCACAGCTATCGCAGGCCATAAGTCCAGCGGCTCGGATAGCTTCCTGTTTTGCTCCCTGTCGACGAAGGATCCTTTGGAGGGTCACAGCTGTTGGATGGCCGAAGTTTACATGCAGGTCCCGGACAATCTTCCGGATGTCGGGGCTGATCTGAAGCCATTCGTAGCGACGTTGTCCCTCGGTTTCATTGAGGATGGGGTCAAGGTCAAAGGCTTGTCGTGCACGAAAGTCTTGATCGTGTTCATCTGGTCCTTGTTCGGGCTGAAGACCTCCACCAGATCCATCGGGTCTCAAGTAAACGGGTGGTGCTTGGAACTGTTGAGTGAGGGTAGAAACCCGTCCTGACCTCTTGACCCGTTTGCGTGCACGTTGGACCGTGGCATTCTCCAATGGTCGCACGGGAAAGGCTTCTTCACTGAGAAAACTGGCCTCTTCCACAACTGACTGCTCAATCATTGCCTGTTGAATGGCACATTCCAAGACCATGGAGTCAAGCTGTTGGGGCCACTCAGCGGCTTGAGCAGTCCTGGGTCCATACTTGTTGCGGCCCTCAAGTGGTTGATGCTGAACACAGCTGCACTTGCAACCAGAAAACATAGCCTCCGCAGACATCATGGAGGTGATGTAGTAGCTGGGCTTGTAGTGGGGAAGGTTGCTCTCCTTGTCATAGTATCCCACCTGACAGCCATCAACACGGAGTGCCAAGAGGGAACCGTCCTCCACCAAAGCTCGTACATCTGCCATCTCCGGCTCTTCAATGCTGTCTGAACCATAGGGCTGCTCGACAAACACATGTCGATTGGCCTTCACGCGGTCTTTGATGACCTTGTTGACCAAGGAGAGGATGGGGCGTGATTCTTCACGAAGTGAAATCACTGTGACTTCAGCAGCTCCCCCCTTGGCCATGTTGAACTTCGACCAATTTCCCCAGGGTCCACATGGATGCGTGATCACCGTCAAGTAAGGGTCCTCTGCGGCCATGTCTTGATGCACCCTTCGAAGTCCAGAAGGTGCGGTGGCATCCCACGAAGAGCTCGAAGAGTCTAAGGGAACGCCAACGAGCATGCCGTACATGGTTGCCATCACAGTCAAACCCATCTGGCCTGCAAAGAGCTGCTTGACCCAAGTCTTGCCTACAGGGGGTTTGTTGGAGACTGGGACCTTTCGGTGATCTCGAAGCTTGTTGGAGATGATCAGGTCTTTGGAATCAAGTTGATGATTCATGGCATCCAGCTTCTTGCCCTTCTTGTTGGTGGTCTTTCTGACAGTGAAGCTGCCGTCTTCGAGCATGACCTGGAAAATGTCATCATCTTCACAAATCATCCCTTCATGAGCCTCGAAACCTGGGATGCCCTCTTCCACAGGACGAACCAAATCGAGCAAGTCCAACTCGGTGAAGTCGTCTGGTAGGTAGTTGCCATCCGTACTGGATGCGGCATCCGTGGGAAGTGAGTAGTGGCTCGGGCTCTCAACTCCATTTGACGCACCAGGTTCACCAGAGGGCTCTGTGGCAAATGTCTCTTCAGGAGCATCTGTGGTCTTGGAAGTCGATTGCTGAAGTCCAAATCGAAGCAACAGATCTTCCAGGCCATCGCCAAAGTCCAAGAGGCTAATGGCCATGTGACCACGGGAGGTCCGCTTCAGCGGTAAGTCCACAACCTCCAAGGTCTGAAACGAGACCGTGTTGTTGGCCAAGTTGATAACGGCACCAAGCTCCTGCATGAAGGGGCGAGAAAGTAGCAGTGGTGTAGAGCCACTCGTCTCTGCAGAATGCAGTTCTCCATGCTTGCCTCCAATGCCCACTGGGAAAACTTTCACTGTTGTTGAAGTGGTCTCGCCACCGACGCCCCGGAACTTCTGCATCTTCTGCTTGGAGAGGGGCTGAAGTCCACGTTCGGCAAGGGCTTGCTCAAAGGCATCGGACCAGTCAGTGCCATGCATGGTCCTGGTACAGCCACTGTCAAGTATGGCCAAACCAGGTGAATCCAGCTCAGTGAGGGTGTAGTTCACGGTGACATCGACCCACTCATCCTCCTCATCGGGAGTGGCATTCTCGACCATCATCACGTCACAGAAGTGAACACCCACGTTCTGGCAGTTGTTGGGGTCATACTGCAAGGGGGTCTGGATGCATCTTGTAGTTTCCAACGCTCCTGGATCCTGAGTCCGCTTTCCAAGCAACTGCGATGGCTCCATGTCGGTGGACTTGATGAGCCTCATAGCAGCCGAGTGTACAAGGCGAAGTCGGCCGTACAAGTAGAACGCGAAGCGGTAGATCTCAGGGGACATCGGCTGGTTGGTCAGGGCCATCTGCATCACCTGAATGGTGTAGGACACATCCTCGGGTGAGGGATAAGCAGCAACCTCCACGAACGTCCTTCCAACAAAAGGTCCATCTTGGAACGCAGTCATGTCTCCAGGAAGGGGCTGCAGAATGGTCAGGTCCTCCTTGGGGAGCTCAGGAAAAGGGGGTAGTTCCTCATATGGATTGATCTTCACACCATAGAGCCATGTATGAGGAACACCTTGTCGATGAACAATCCTGGCAACCATTGGTCTTTGGGCAGAGCCTGAGGCATCAGAGGGAGCTGGGCTCGAAACCAAACTCCATTCTTGGTCACGAGGATAGCCTCGAGGAGCTGCAGCTGTTCTCGGTGGTGAAGTAAGTGGCGGGGGTGCATCTTCCAAAGCTGAAGTAGTGTGCTTGGCCACACTGGCCGCCAACTCACGAGAACGTGCTGCCAAACCCATCTTGGTGCACATCGCCACTTGCACCAGGTAGGACCAAAGCTGAGTTGGGTCCTTGCGTCTGCCCACGATGACGTTCTTCTTGCATTCCTGGCACGTGATGTACCGGGTGAATCCATTGGCACCACGGTGGTACTGCTTCTCTGAGCCACCATGGTACGACGAGTGCTCGCATAGCCCAGGCACTCGCAAAGCCATCAGCACGTCGAAACACTTGGCCTCGACATTCAAGGAATCGGTGAAACTGTTGCCGTTCTCGTTGGAGTTGCCATAGAAGCCCGCAGGGTCAAAGAGCTCGGCATGGACCATGTCATACTCATGAGAGGCTTCATACTGGGCAACCGGGGCATACTTGGAAATGACGGCATTCTGGATGGCGTTCTCATCGACAGGGGCCTGGATGCGGTCATGGGGGTGCACAAAGTTCACAGAGTTCTCATCGTCAGACTCGATGCGGTCGTGCAGAACAAAGAATGTAGAACTCGGCTTCTTGGAACTTGAGGCACCGCTACCCTTCTTCTTGGGTGAAGAGCTCTTGCCCTTGCCCTTTCCAGGCTTCTTCCCCTTGCCTTTTCCCTTTGGGCAGGACTCATCACCGACCCAGTGGCCCTTCATCCCGCAAGCCGTGCATTGGGTCACGGACTTCAGGAAGCTGACAGCAGCACGTCTCTGCTCCTTGGCCTTCTGGTCAAAGGTGATGTCGCCCTGTGCCTTGAAGGGGATGCTCTGAGATGAAGGTGAACTCGAAGAGGGCCGCTTGATGAACTTTTTCTTAAAGGAACCTCTGTGCTGGGCAATCGTGGCAAAGGCTTCCGCCACGTCTTCCCGTTCCAAGTCCTCAGCAGCCACGTCATTCATGAGGGTCTCCAAGGTCTCATCCTCGGAGTAGGCCATGTAGTTCTCCTCATCCTCATAGTCGCCATCCTCCTGTTCATTCTCATAGTAGGCATCGCCGTCATATTCATCGTCTTCGTCCGTCTCGGCAGCGAAGACTTGGGGTTTCTTGGGGAACCCTTTCCAACGAGGGCGGTTCATATTGGGTCCTCCACCGGCTCGTCCAACTCCAAGGTAGTCCTTGCGAACCACAGCTCTGGTCGAAGCCACATTCGGGAACTGGATCCTGAGAGCATGCGACACCTTCTTGTAGTCGTACTCGTTGTTCACCGAAGCAAGGATGCTCTGCTGCTCCTTGCCATCCAAACCGGAGAAGATCAGCAGCAGCATGCACTTCAGGTTGTCGCTCAGCTCGGTCTCAGGGCTGGACTCCTTGAGCTTTGTGAAGGCAAGCTCACGACGGACGATGTACTGGGCCATCGTCTCATGGTTCTTTCTCCACACCTGGCCACTGTAGAAGTAGTCCAGGAACAGCTCTTGGGTCCGCACAGGTGCTTCTTGGGCAAGGCTATCCTTCAGGGTCTTCAAGAGGAGCTTCATGCCGTCTTCAGTCGCCTTGCCTGACTCAGTGCGAGTCCTCAGCTTGTTGTGCTCGATGCGTCGAACAGCTTCATAGGCAGTTCCACTCAGCTGAGCACGAAGATGCAGGGGAGTCGCTATCTGCAAAGCATCCTGTCCTTCCCGGCCATAGAACAGATCCCAAGCTCGATCCACGTACTCCTCAAGGAGTTCGACATCTCCAGCAAACTGGGGAACACCATGACGATCGGTGTCCAGCTTGCCATCACTTCCATAGGTGGAGGCCATAGAGCTCATCAAGGATGTAGAGCTCCACGTAGTGCAAAGGTCCAGGTGAGGCACCTGGGAACGTAGTCGCCTCAGCCACCGTAGGCCTCAGCGAGGTAGCAATGAGCGCACGCGCGCCCCCAGCCACGAAGCTCGGCCCGCTAGGTCAGCAGGCTCCGCTTACCATCAAAAGCTGCACAGCGGCGGAGCAGCAGCGACGATCTTTTCCTTAGGCTAAAGGGCGCCCTTGAGTCACAAGGGCACAGCGGTAGCGGCGAACCTGGAGAAGCATGCCAGCTATGCACATGCACAAGAGCAGGTGGATTTTCACACCATGTTTTACCATGGCGGCTACCTGCTCGGGTCGTCCAGGTCCTGGGGGAACGCCGCTCCGCCAAGTGACCAAGGCTTCCGCCAAGGCGTCCGTGTGGTGCGAGATGCTTTGCTCGCACGCCTCGCGGCGGACATCGCCGGGCCCTTGAGATGGCGGCGCCATGCCAATCTTCACGGAAGGTTGGACAGTAAAACTGGTTGGTTGAACCACCCATGGTTAAGTAGTGGTTCATAATGGTTATAGTTTAATGATTAGAGTTGTAATGGCTGGTAGTGATCAGAAACTGGTTGGTGGTTGAAGCACCCCTATGAAAAATATGTCAACCAACCAGTTGTTAACAATCACTAGGGAAAGTATCAAAAAATGGTTGAAACCACCAACCAAATAACATGTCATTTAACATCATTGAACATGATCATACTTTTGTTGTGTATCAATGATTTGATGTAATTGGCTTATGATATGAACGCATGTGATACAATAGTGTAGGTGTTTGTGTTGGAAGGTTTGTCAAATCTGTTGGGGCATTTTTGAGTCTTGGCAACACCCATGCCATGGTGAAGGACAATGAGGGGTTAAAACTGCACATGTTCTGTGGATGCTTCGCATCTCAAACTAGACGGGAATCTGCGATGAGCAGCCCAAAAGTCGCAGAACCGGGGTGCATTTCAGTATATGCAAAGTAAAGGTTCATGCCTTCGATGACCCCCCTCGAGAGCCAACGAAAAATCAGCGGTTGTTCTTGTTTGTTTTTTTTATTACTCGCACTAGTTCTGCCAAACGAATGATCAGTTCCAGCACCAAACTAATTGCAACTTTGGGAGGGCTCTGCGGTCAACTCCGAACGTTACAATGCCACTTCCCAACATGGCGAGCTGCAAGCTTTTGGACAAGGACAATGGTACCCCAACCATCCCAAATTGTAGTAACTAGGGCACTGTAGGACATCAAGAACTTGGAGGCCATGGATACAGCTGAGCTGATCGTGGATAGGATCTCTGTGAGCGATCTGCCTTTCCAGCTAGCGTGGACAATGATAACATCACAAACAATCAGGGCTGAACACAAAAAGATACATAGAACGTCTTAGGTTTCTACCTCTTGATTGGTGATCCTGGGCCACATTGAAACACAAAAAGCACCCCTTGTGCAATTACTAGGAGCTTTTTGAAAGGTATGCAGCATGGCTCAAGATACATTGATGACAAATCAGTGCTGAAAATTAAACATATGGTCCTTGAAATGGTGAATATTCCATGTTTGAGAACTAACCGGCTTCTTAACATCTATAGTAACAACAGTGAGTGACTCATTGTCCACTATGAATGTGTACCAACCATGGCTACCTGAACATAACCCGCCCAACACTTTTCACTACGTCCCCGACGTAGAAGACACCTTCCTTCCAGACCTGTGAGGTCCATTGTGGAGTGCATGGCGTCGACATCTGGCGAATGGTTGAACTAATGGTTGATGAGCCATTCAAGAACCATTGGTAAAACCCTTGATTAAACAATTATATAGTGAAACTATTGGGTAAACCATTAGTTGAACCATGGGTTAAACTTTAAACCATTAGCCACTTATGAACCAGTAGTGCATGAACCAAAGTTGGTTGACCATTCAATTAGCGAAAACATGCGAAAATCCAGCTGCCTACATCGATCTTTGTCAATTCTTTGGTTGCTGGGTGTCATGAGACAATGAGATACAACCACAGTGAACATGTTTCGTGAGGAAAGCAACCCATGGTGAGGATATGCCTAGGAAGCACATCTCCTGGGCTAGAACGCTAAGGAGCCCCCTGGCTGCCAGCCTCGTAGGTGTCGATGGCTTGTTTGCTGGGCTTGTCAGGGCTTTGCCAGAGACCTCGGCGCCCCGCAGTGGCAACATCTCACTTCACCACCTTGGAGTTCCAAGTCATGGAGATAGAACCATCATCAATCATCAACGGAAGTATCATTCGTATAGAACCTATCAGCATTACACACCATCCACCGAAGCATCACTGTAATCGCCAACCATTAACCTAGTACAAATAATATGAAGTATATGAGTACATATGCATGTAGAAACATATGGATACACGTGCGTGCCTGCAAAACGAACCAATACCAATCATCAATACCGCCATGATTCATCAAGACTCATCGCTGCAGTGGAGGTCGCCCCTGCCCTTCTGCCAAGCAACAAGGTGATGTGTCATTCTTGATCTCAGGAGCCACCTGGTTGGTAGCTTTTGGCCTTTGGTGGTACTGTCTCAACTGGTGGATCAAGTCAATGAAGCACCGAGAGTTTTGGTCGCAAAAAACGTAACTTTTTTCAGGTGAAATCGAAGTGATGTGTGATTGGTGAATATGGCAGGCACATCTGGGGGCCGCAAATTCATCCGTGGCAAGATGATATTACTGCCAAAACCGGGTTGTAGAAATGAGGAATTATATAACTGTGAGATGGGTCCTGGCAGCTGCTCCTGTTACAGTAAGCGGTGGAGGAGTGTGTGGGTCACGAGGTCATTGCGAGAAAATGCCATTTCTCCCGCGTCAAGCATCTGGAACATGATAGTAGCAGGGCTTTCCCCCAAGCCTTGGGTATATACCTTCTTCCAATGGAACATCTTGATGGGCAAAGCCAACACACACACACACACACAAAAGAAAAAAACATATAAACAAAAATGTGTATAGAGAGGCTTCAATGGCTCTGGTCAAGTTGTGCCAATCACTTACACACAGTACATACATACACATGCAAAAATATACACGTTTAGGTATGTAAAAAAATGTATGTGTGAAATGTATCTGTGTGATATCTATGCATTTCATTTCAATATACATATACATATGATAAATAATAAATATAATATATTTTCAAAGTGTGCTTTCCCAGAATATCCTGTGCCATGGAATGCCGCCAGCTTAAACTTCCCCATATGTCCTTTGTCGTCGCCTCGCGACAAGGTCTCAACATGAAGCCCTGAGCCACCAGATCATCCTGCACTGAAGGAGTGGCTGCGCTGGTGCTGGGCCACCCAGCATGAACGGGTTGGTTGTAGTGGTTGAATGGTTACGATAATGGCAAATTAGTGGTTAATGGCGATTGTAAGGTTTGATAGTTGATGGATGTTGATGGATGATCACTGCTGGTTGGTGGTGAGTTGTGTCCCAGACATATGCGCAAGTCAATCAACCAACAATCCCCGAACATTGTGGAAACGTGGCGCTGAACTTGGCCTATCCACATGCTTGGAGCTGCACGCGAGGCCAGGAGCCCGACTGAGCACTGACCAGTTCATTGGCTAAGGCATCATGCAAGCGCTGAGTGAACTGCTTAAGCACGATTAAGCATACAACCAGTTGTATGTCAAAGTTGCTGGGCATTCATGTTCCCATGGCCTCATGAATCCTCATATTTGGACGCTGCCAATCAGAAGTCGTTGGCTGATCATGGCTGCCCCGGCGCTATGCTGCAACTGGCCGCCTTGAAGTGCTTGTTGCAGCCCTTCTTATGTTTCAGCATCTGGTCCTAGCGACGATGTCCCCGGTTGACCCCCTGATCTTGTAACTGCCGGTGGGCAAAGAGCAGGATGAGCATTCATTAGCCATCAATCCAAACATCATTGACCACCAATATTTCTCGGATTATTGACGCATTGATGTGCAGCATGAATAGATGTGGCACACTGATCAATGCCAAATTGACCATTACCTTGCGATCTGGTCAATATGGCTTCAGCACTAGCCTTCATCAGCCCGCTTTCCAAATCAGATCGAGTGCAAATTTTGCCACGCTGCGGTGGTCGCCCTAGATGTGGCCGCCTGGCTTCCCCTGATTTTTCATTTTTTTTGAAAGTTTGGCTTCCCTTGCCCTATGGTTGTCTGGGCTAAGTTCAGGTCGATCCAGGTGTCAACATTCCAGCCGCAGCTGATCCACCACAAATCGGTCCGCAGAATCGGCTCCTCTACAGCATCACCGGTGCGTTCGTAGTCCGTGTTGCCTTCCAAAACGTCGGCGATGTCGTCCTGATCTGCTGCTGTTGGATCAGCAAACAGGAAGGAGAACAAACTGGTGGTAAAGTTGGCTAAACCACTAATTTTGGAATTTTTCCAATTTCACCAACCAGATGTGCTACTGTCGGGTCAGGCAATGGCCGTAAAGTTGAACTAGTTTCTGAAATTCGACTAGCATATGTGTGATGAGTTAGCTGAAAATGTGATGATTTATGACTTGCTTGAATGTCAGTTGAATATGTGCAAATGGACCAATAGACAGATTGATGGATTTCAATACATTGATGCTTCTTCGCATACATTGAATGGCGAGGAACATCGAGGAATTCAAATGCTTCACCCCCACATGACAAAGCTGAGGGCTGGGTTTTGCACGTTGCACCTGAAAGATGAACCTCTCATGACATCGGGCCCCAAACGACAGAACTTCTTCAACCTTGAAGTTGACTTCATTAACATGTATAATTAGTAGGTATGCCAGGAACTTCACTGGCTCCAACAAGATTTGCATGATTCAGTCGCGAATGATCATCACATTTCTGAATCACACGGTTGTTCTGTCTTTTGTCGGCCAAACTGGCTATAACATGTCCAAATCTTGTTGGCTACTGCATACTGCTCCCTTGAACGATGAACATAAATGAACATACCATCTTGCTCAGTGATATTGACCGATACAGTATTGGTCGACATTGATCCCTATTGATCTTCGGTGAATCTTCCTGTCTGATTCGCGAGTGCAGTGTTTACCTTGCCCGGGAGCATCCTCGCTGTAAGACCGCGCTCTTCCCAGCAAAGACTGCAGCAAATGAACCTGAAAGAGCGCTGGAATGCGCTGGACCTCCCCAAGGCAAGATGTCAACATGACCAAAAGGTGTCCAGTACATTGCCACCATATCGTACCGTGGCCACTCTTTGTAACTCCACAATGCTCCACATAGCTCCCCATTTCAAGGGATGGCATTGGATACAACGGCTCCGAGTCGTTCCCTAGCTGCCACCAGCACGTAACATTCAGAGTGCGCTCAGGTCTGACGATGAGGCAGCCACGCAAACAGGACATCGCACCTGAGAGACGGGGCGCAACGCGGAGCAAATGTCTGGCTGTTTGAATTGCCCAAGTGATCCCTGCGGGCCCTACGCACCTTGTACGAGAATTCTTTGGAAATCCCAAGCAACCAAAAAAACACCACCAAATGCCATTCAAGCAAGCGTGAGAATGCCACTAGCATCAATAATGAGGGAGCTGTTGGGCATGTCTACTGCTGAGAGGAAAAATCTATGCATAGAAGTGTGCAGGAAGCGGACGTTGCCAGGCCGCTTCTCTAATCGTGTTGGGATGTGTTGGGTCTAATTGGGTGGGTAAGGTTCAAAGCATACATACAATGACCCGCTTGCGAGAGTGTGCAGTTGATGCTTTTCCTCCCAACCTCATGCGCGACTTTCTGTGCATTCTCGAAGTCCTCCTCCGTTGGTTTCTTGTAGAACATGTGTTTGTACCGGAAATACCTGTCCAAATGGGCGTTTCTCAAAATCGGGGTACCCCCCAATCATCCCATATTGATCATTGATGATTTAAAAAAAGGTCCCATAAGATACCTGTCCAAATACAAACAGTAGGGACGGTTTCATACCGCATCTTCTCTGGGGCTTTCCAAGTCTAACACGTGTGTGCATAGCCTTCATCACAAGTTCATCCGATGAATTGTGCGATGCCCAAGGGGTGAAACGACGGTGACCACCAACACCAGCCCAATGGCGTACCCCAAATATATGCTTTTTCTACAACACTGTGAATCGGGTGAATTGTCAAATGGTTTCTGAATGTTTCTTAGGGTTGCAGCACCAGCATGTGGATGATCGAGATCTATGTGCTCAAACAACCCTCCGGCTTGTGGAGCACTCGCCGCTTTGCCCAGCAGCATAGCCTTCGCGGGCGGTGTCCATGCTGAACTGCTGTGTCCATAGATGGTACCATTGTGAATCAACGTGTGCAAGGAATAAGGAGTGGTCAATGTTGGTCATGGTTAACATTGGTTTAGTATAATGGTTTTAAATGATAACTTGTTTAATATGGTTTGGTCACAGCAACTGGTTTGATGCGTATGGAATGGCAAGCAAGTGCATTCAAATGCTCGACATCTGCAGCTTACAAAGGCAGGGGGGCAAAAGGAAAACTGAAAAAAACATTGTCATGGACATCCCCTGTCAAGACCGTGTGTGTGTGTGTGTTCGATTTGGGTTTTGGAGGCTAGTCTTGTTCTCTTGAACCAGCACGCATGTTCAGTCGTCATCATCGATACATTGGTCGTACTCGTGTTTAATGTGAAGGCAAGGCTTTGGTGCATCCCGGTGGGATCATAATTGTGTGAAAATGTAAGTGTAAACCATTGTAAACTGCTAAAATCCGCATCCATGGATTCAAAACTCGATCGCTCCCTTCTACTTCTAACGTTCTTGAAAAGTATTGCATCAAAAGGATTCAAAAGGTCTATTGTATGCTTCAGCCAAACTATTTTACGCAAATGTATCACTCTCTCCTAGATTTTCTTATATTTCCCATTATCGGAAAACGCATTTAAAAAACCCTCTATATATAATATGCGACGGATCTGAAGCACATAATAGCACATATACATTTACTCTTACTCGCTCCTGGGTATAATATAAAAATACCATGGTTGCATATCTCAGTCGCCGATTTTCCCATCATGACCTGTTCCGACTACTCTGTGCCTCGATTCTCGGTCATCTCCACGTTTGGGGGGCCCGCATCCAGCGCACCCAAGATGCCCATCGGCAGGGCTAGCAAGGCCTCAGGATCCCTGGAGGGTAAGCATGCTGGGGGGGAACTACCCTAGCTGGGGGTACCATAAGCTACGTCAGCTTACCAACTATGGTTAGTAGATGGGATAGCTTTTGATAGCTACACCATAACTGGTGAGGAAATGGTATAGCTTATAAAAACGATGGTTACTATAGCTGGTGAGTCACCGTAACTTCCTCTCTTGGACCTACTGGGCATGACCTCACCATGGGAATAAGTCACCGACAATCCACCTAGCAGCCCAACACGAGAGTTTCACAGAATTTCCACAAATGGTGTACCCGTAAAACTGCTGGCTTCTCAGCTCAGCTCCCCTATGGTGACGCACGAAGGAATCCACTGTTGCGAAAGTGGGCTTGGAATGTAAACTGGTGAAATCTCGGCATTTTTTGTGGATCCTGAACCGTCATCAACTGCCAATCCAATGTCAGAATCGCTTCTGCAATCCCGTCATGCGGATTGATTGACAATTTGGTTTGCAATGGGAAATCCAATATCGCCTCCTAGTTTAATACTTCTAAATAACTTCTAAATGAGGAACAAGTAATTAGATGTTCCAAAAATTGAAGATGCCCAATGCCGAATCATAATGATTACCGTAGATAGGGTCTCCAAAGCGGAATGGGGTGTCTCAAACTATGGCAGCTGCACTGGGAACACCACCGGCGACCAATGCCAACCATGGGAGAAAGGCATCAAGTGCTGCAAGGAAGGGACGGTTTCTGCTTGATGCTTAGCTTATAAAAAAACGGCCGCGATACCACAACACAAGGCGATCATGGCACAAGTCTGGGGACATACCATGCAAAAAACTGCCAAACCTTTGACATATGTTTCATTGCGCTTTGCATCATTTTGCGGGGCTGAATGTTGGGATGGCCCATTGACATGGAGCACTTAAAGCGACCGGAAAACGCCAATGCTTTTGGTAGGAAAGCATCTCCATTCATCCATCATCCTCCCAAACTTTGAGCCATTGGCATGGTCCTGCCAATTGGATCTTTGGCAGGCAGCTACAGATGCAAGCACTTTCATGCAGTTCAACGACCAGAATTTGAGCCCTTGTCATTTTACCAGCTTGAGCTGTATGAAGAGAACAATCCCTTCAAACTGGCAAACTGACTTCTGGATACTGCTGTTTTGTTTGCTTCCGCATGATCTGAAATGGCTACGGTTCTGCATCAAGGGCACCACAGCAATGCACGACCATCCATCCATAACGCACGACCATCCCATAACGATTGAACCTCCCCCAGTTACAATCCCACCATTTCTCACCCCATCAGTTCGCAAACTCTGCTGCCTGGCCCTGCCAGGAAATCCACCAGCCACCTTTGAAGCACCTCCCAACATTTTGACTTCCCTGTGGCAGTGAACTTGGCGAAGTGCGAGAAGAACTATGAAGTGACGGGAAAACAGGAGAAGGAACGACCAGGCGCGAACGGGAAACAGGATCAAAGAAAGGAAAAGAGGCAAAGAAAAGGACAAAGCAAGGGAACTAAAAGAAATCCAGGTACACAAACAAAGTCCTGACCGTCAGAGCCAGGGTGAGGACCAAGAACAGAGCAAGAACACACTCGGAGCTCATCGTTCCGCATTTGTTGGCAGCCAAAATCATGACAGGCAAGTCAACAGGCACGAGCCTCAGAGTAATCAGAGATCATTGAGCTATGAGCTGCAAAAATTGGCATCATGTAACCATGGAATACAGTGGATCTTCCTTGCAGATCTCAAACTGCCAATCTGCTCCAACGGCAGAGCACTGGATCCCTGTGCCCAAAGCATGGAGATCAGGCTGTGGGTCTAGGGCCCCGAGCTGTTCACACCCCACTGTTTGGATGGTTGATCATGAGTTATAGCCATGATATGTTGACAGGTACGAATGCCCACGTGCATGTGTGCGAGCGTGTGTGTGTGGATATTTGCGCCCGTAGGTGCCTCGGTGACGATGTGGGCCCATCCTCGTCACTGAACTTGGTTCGCTTTCGCTCCTGTTTTCGCTGCAGTTCATTTGCCTGCGTGTCCTACATTGGAACCGATTTTTGTTGCATTAAACATTTCGACATTTGACATGGCAATGAATTAGAGCTCTCACAGTCTCTGAGGGCCTCTGCCACTCCATGAGGCTCATGGGCCGATGTTGATGTCAGGCCCCTGCTTTTCAACAAGTGCTCCATCGAGATCTTTCACTCGGAAAAACTGCGAGCTCCGAACTAAAGGCATTAACTTGGGTTCCTGCCCCCAACCAGGTTGACATGAGGGGTGAGTGATAGCGAGACGCTGCCAGAATAGTATCGTACTGTATTGTATTTGATGGGGGCAGGACCCAACAATTACTCAGTAAATCCAAGCCTGGCACGGCCCACTCGGGTTTTACCCGAGGCTTCAACTCATACAACCCCATGAGGCGAATGAGACGAACTCAATGGTTGCAAATCGTAATGAGGAATGGAGAATGGGCTGCGAGCACAATCCTTTAGGGTCAGGTCCAGAGATTATTCCAGGGTTTCTGATGCTTCAATCCCTTAGCGTTCACTCTCATCCAGGAACCGCAAGGTTCCCTCCATCATCACTGCGAAGTCTGCACCAATGGCACCCCGCTAAAACTGCAATGTTCATTCAGCTTCTTGCCTAGCAAGGCACCCCGCATCACCTCATCAAAGTGCAATCCTGCATTGCTGGAGGAGGGGGCGCGAAGTCACGTGAGTCTGGCTTATCTTTGCCCATCACTCATATCAAACCAACCTCGTAATGCGAACACAATAAACACATATAAACACCATACATGAAGAATAGCTACCGCATACGAAGTGAGAAACAAACAACCAAACAAATCAAGCCATGAACAATGACCTGGCGGCCCCCAAAAAGCACCCTCACAGATTTTGAAAAGCTGTTTGGAGTTTGGAAACAAACCCTGCAAAGCAAACGCTTCAAAACCAACGAAAGTCTCAGTCTGATTTTGCTCGGAACCGGAATTAGCTGTTCATGCAGGCAGTGATGAGAAACCATGGCTAGCAAAGATGAGGATAATGAGGCTACAACCAAAAAAACGGTTGGTGGTGCTAGCATTCAATGCTCACGATTTGTGAGCACTAACTAGTACCAATCTGATTGGTTAATTATTGATGACTATTCTGAGTTTATTCAGTAGTTATGGGTTTGCATCATGTACCACTAGTACCGTCTCAAGAGTTACCCTATTGCACACAGAGAGCACTCCATTGGCAGCTCTGCTGATGGATTTTCCGACAGTGCGCAGCTGCCGAAATGACCACCCTGATCTATCACCTCTTTTGCGGCTGGGTTCAAATTGGGATTCGCCCTGTCATTGACATGATGATTGACGAGGATTGAGGATTGTTGATGATGGCTGATGGCCATTGATAACTGATGGCGATTTGAGATGACTGATCTTGATTGATGGTGCTTGCTGAGGATTGATGATTGAAGATGACTGATGGTGATTGATGATGACCTATGATGATTGATGGTAATTGATGATGATTGATGGCAATTGCTGAGGATTGACGGTGATTGATGACTATTGATAATGACTGGTGATGGCTGATAGTCACTGATGGTGACTAAACAATGTTATTGATCATTCATGGTGATTGATGATGATTGATGATTTTTGGTGATTGATGATGGTTGCTGGTGATCAATGGTGATTGACGATGGCTGATTGTGATTGATGGTGATTGATGGTGATTGATGGTGATTGATGGTGATTGATGGTGATTGATGATGATTGATGATGATCTATGACCTTCGGTGATTGAAGATGCTTGATGGGGATTGAGACTGCTTGTTAATTGATGGTGGTTGATGGTGCTTGATCATGACAATGACGATGACGGTGAAAATTTTGATGATGATTAAGATGGTGATGATGGTGGTGGTGGTGGTGGTGGTGATGGCGGTGACGATGACGATGATGACGACGGATGATGACGCGGGCTGATGATTGATGAAGATGAAGATGATGAAGAAATAGACGATGATGGTGATGATGGTGATGATGATGATGATGATGGTGGTGATGATGATGATGAGGCAGTTTTTTTTTCCGGGATGGTAGTCAACAATCATGGATGGATGACGGCTGCTCAATTCTTCTTAATGATGGTGAAGAACCACAATAACTAAGCAACACCAATAGATGATATTGCATGATGACGCATAGTGAATGATGGCAAGAATTACCAATAATGTTTGACATGCATTATCATCATACTAGTTAATAGTTGTCAGCCTTAGGATGGCCCATAGTACCACTACCGAATACAAGCACTCAAACAGGTTGCTGGATGCTGCCCCCAAACCCCGTTTCCACCTCGCCCAGGAAACCCACTCGGCTGGTTGGTGGCAGCTGGCTCTTGCTACAAGTATTCCACTGGTGTGATGCACTTCACTGGCTGGTTAGTTGCCCCATGTGCCAGCCAAGCCCTCACCCCCAGGGATGAAGCCAAATCATCGCTTACTTGCAGGACCTCTATCACCTCTAAGCAGCTTCAAAATGTTTCAGCCAAGTGACTTAATGTGGTTGGTGGTTGAACCAACCCTCTGAAAACTATGTTTGTCAACCAACCATTTGTTGAGAATTACCAGGGATATAAAATGTCAATCAAACCATGAACCAGGTAGTTGGCTAACCATGAAAGTTGCTTACTATCCACTATTATTAACCATAACTAATGGTTATAACCCGAAAATGTCAATCAAACCACCAAGCAGCACCCAGTGATTCACATGCCATGCACCCTGCCCAAACTCGGCACGGTCTTTGTCGAAGGTCGCAGGGGTGCTGCTGTTTCCACTACGCCTCATCCGTCCAGAATCACGGCGTTGACCAACAAGACATCTATGAGAAACAACCTTCAAGTGAAGTGTAAAGAGGTGGTGATCGGCTATTAATTGAAACTAGTAGTGGCTAGTGACCGTTCATGATGGCTGAGAATGATGGTTGACGGAAAAATGCATGGTTAACAGTGGATGGCTAATGGCGGTTTCGTCTTGAGGTTAGAAGAGTTCACCGTGAAGAGTGGCTAACTCATGGCGAGTGACTTGGTGAGAGAAACGCCATGAATAAATATGAATAATGGTTTCTAAATTAAATACAATCGCAAATACATCATCTGTTTAAAGATATATTGGAAAATGTACCTTCTTCAAAGGCGATTGGTTTAATATTGTGCATCTCCCGTTTGCATTGATCTACTTGCCACATCTTACCGCACGTTGGTGCTGTGTAGGGATGCCAACCTGAAAAATCGCACGTCTATGACTCTATGACGATGTGGGAAAGGTCATCTGACACTTCTTCAAACTCTCGCCATCCGTCAAAACTCTGAGCAACGAGCGAAATAAAAGAGCGAAGCAAACGAGCGACGCAAACGAGCGAAGCAAACGAGCCAACCCAAAAAACCTTCACAAAGCCTTCAAAGTAAGGAAGTAATGAAGAAAATATTCTGTTCCGCAACTTACTGGCAGAAATGCTGCACTGATCATTCTTTGGAATGGACGGCAAGAATTGCCTAAGGATCATGATTGCAGCCAAACTTCCATGATTGCGTGACCTTGTTCACGCAATGATCCCCTACTTATAACCGGCTGTTGGAAACCCCGTTATTTTTGTTCTGTTGTTGCTGTTGCTGTTGCTGTTCTTGTTATTGTTCTTGTTCTTGTTCTTGTTCTTGTTGTTGTTGTTGTTGTTGTTTTTGTTTTTGTTATTGTTCTTGTT
>VSDK01009193.1:668583-679428 GCA_009767595.1 Symbiodinium kawagutii | reverse complement strand
TGTTGTTGTTGTTGTTGTTGTTGTTGTTGTTGTTGTTGTTGTTGTTGTATGGATGTCTGCACAAGGGGATCCTGGCAACAAGAACCGCAACAGCAGCACCAGGGTATCTAGATCGTCACTTCCACATGTCAACCCCAAAACGTGCTCACAATCACGGCATGGCAAGGCAAATACTTCCGGATTCAACAACCATGGTTATTGACACGATGTCAGGTCTTTGTACTGTTGGCTGCTCACGGTGTCCGCTCACACACCCTTACCATGGTTGACCGGTGCTTTCACGATCCCCAAAAGAAGTACTCAAAAAACTGCCGTGATTTTGATCAATGATCATTCTAGCAGGGTCTTTCAAACAACAAATGACCACCAATGACCAACAACCATGATGATAATCATGATAATACAGTAAAAGTACTGATATGGTAGCTACTCAACATGGGTGACCTTCAAAATGCTCGGTATATTACTAGCAACGGCCAAAAAGTGGATGATTCAGGGGTCCCCTATGGTTTCAACCCCTATGAAAAATATCAGTCAACCAACCATTTGTGAATAACCACTCGGGAAAATCAAAATATTCAATCAAACCACCAAACACGTTTTTGCTTAACAAATTACTGTTGCGCATTATCCCCTATTATCTATTATTATCCACTAGCAATGGTACCAAAAAATGCCCATCAAACCACCAACCGGTACCCCTATTTTCAACCACTACTAATGGTCATAACCCCTACAAAAACCACCACAACCATATTGACCAGGACCTGATTTCACCACATTATTTGCCCAGAGCTTTTGGCGCCTCCTTGTGGAAGCTGCTGCCGCACATGGTTGTGCAAGCGAGTGATGCCTCGTGTCGGGGTAGCGACTAAGCGACCGTCGAACATGTCCAAGTCACGGGTTGGTAAATATGGCTACGGGTCAATATTAACCAACAAATAATGGGGGATAATTACCAACAATAATATGGAAAACAATGCTGAATAAGGGAAACCAAGGGTACGGGTTTTTGACCCTGCCATTTAAGAGACATTGAACATCACCTTTGGATGACTGTTGAGGCTTATTCCCATCATGGCTGGGTGATGTTCAATTGGGACAGTGAAAAACCCCTGCAAGTATCTGAAGATTTTTTCTTTGACATGTCCAAGACATTCTGCTTTTTACATCTTTTTTTTACCATCTCGAAATTTAGTACATCACCATGTTCCAACAAAATAGGGAAGGGCATAACCCAAAACAAGATCAGGGACACAAAACCTAACGGTTCCATAACATGCCTTATTTGGGATTGACGGGGGGAAATACATCGATATACATCGTGAACCTGAAGGAAACTGACGAGATTGGAAGCACACGGAGGCTTTATCCTAGTAGGTATTGCCATGTCAGTGTCAGCGCCCGCCCACTCCATACCAAACAGCTTCACCCTGAGAAACATGTAGCATTACGACCAATTCCCACCCTTTGCCCGTGGACCCAACGACAACGGGACCCGTCGCCATCATCATCATCATCATTACCATCATCATCATCATCATCATCATCATCATCGTCGTCGTCGTCGTCGTCGTCGTCGTCGTCGTCGTCGTCATCATTGTCATCATCATCATCATCATCATCATCATCATGATGGTTTTGTGGGGCTGTCCCATATGATCTTTGATGATAACATGATGGTTTTGTCGGGGTGGCCCATATGATCCAATGATGATAACATGATGGTATTGTCAGGCTGTCCCATATGATCCTATGATGATAACATGATGGTATTGTCAGGCTGTCCCATATGATCCTGGCATGATAAGGTGATGGTTTTTGTGGGGCTGGCCAAATATGCCAATTTGATCCTATGATGATAACATGATGGTTTTGTGGGGCTGACCCATATGATCCTATGATGATAACATGATGGTATTGTCAGGCTGTCCCATATGATCCTGGCATGATAAAGTGATGGTTTTGTGGGGCTGGCCAAATATGCCAATTTGATCCTATGATGATAACATGATGGTTTTGTGGGGCTGGCCAGATATGCCAATTTGATCCTATGATGATAACATGATGGTTTTGTGGGGCTGGCCAGATATGCCAATTTGATCCTATGATGATAACATGATGGTTTTGTGGGTGTGCCCCATATGATCCTATGATGATAACATGATGGTTTGGTGGGGCTCCCCCATATGATCCTTTGATGATAACATGATGCTTTTGTGGGGCTCCCCCATATGGTCCTTTGATGATAAAATGATGGTTTTGTGGGGGCGGCCCCTTAGATTCTACGATGATAACATGATGGCACCATCTTTCCTAGACGACAGCAACATCCATTAACATGATGGCACCATCATTCCCGTTTGATAACAACATCCATGGTTGATAACAGGCAATTCCCACCCTTTGCCGTCCGGGTAGGAATGGGAATTGCGCGTAACATTACCAGCGGGTATCTCCAAATGCCAAATATGACAATACCAACACAGGTGTTGGAAAACTCAAAAAAATGCGCACCGCAATTGCCACAATGACAGCTCTTCACACAGATAAATCAGGGACAGGCATCATAATTTCTTGCAAACGAAGCTGTCGTAGTCGTAATGAAATTATGATGGGCCAAGGGTCGAGTATCACTGCTGACTGTTGGTGGTTTCAACAGCTAAGAAATTCAGGAACTGCCAATGAACAATTCCAATGCCGGTGGAAAAGAAACGGCCAATGATCCAGGGCAACACCAAGGTGCAAGACCCGGAACAGCTTTCGAACAGCCAACCGACTAACCAACAAACCAAACCAAGTGCAAGAACAGCAGCAGGAACACACCTGGGCCAACAAGATTAGATATGATCATTGATGTTCTTCTGAAGGTAACTAAGTTGGAGATCTGCTGATACATCTTGTCCGGTTGGTAAGGAAGTAAGTGATATCACCAACCCACCATCACAAATATTTGGGAAACATGTTTAAAATCACCATCAAATTCTTGTAAAGAACACGAACCACCAGTGCTGACCCACCGGAATCTGCGATCCTTGGCGAACCCCATCCGAGCCAAGACACCCACATATTGCCTCACCAGCGCCAAGTGAACAGGCGTTGCAAGGCTGTTGCGGCTAAGAATGGTGAATAATCATGGCTATTCTTACTGGCCGATGATGATTGGTTGATAGATTTGCCCACCCCGTTGGTTAATTCAGGGTACTTCACCAAGTAACATTCCATTTTCGGACGGTCACATGTCTACAGAGACCTTCCTCCAGGATCTTGGACAAAGAACGCCGCCAGCAAGTACTGGCACTGGCCAATTAGATCATTGTCAGCCACAAGTTCCAACGCAAAAGAAGGAACAAGTTCCAGGATGTTCCTGGATGTCTTATGATGTCCCGTAGCATATTCAGGTCCGGGTCGTTTCAAGGTGATGGCAGCGGCAATGAAAATCTCTTCTCGTAGGGGGATGGCCTTGACACCACTGGACCTGGGGTCCCCCATGGCCATAGCGGCCCTTGCCACACCAAGCTACGTCTCCTCTCTGGCCGAGGGGGTAGCACTTGGCCAACCTGCAAGAGCACCTCCGCAGTGCAGCAGTGGTTGGGCCATACTTCGTATGGAAGGGGAAACGCTGCGTGATTGCCATGCTTAAAAATATCTACGTGGGCCTTTGCAAATGGCATGATTGGCCAGAACATTGAATTGAAAAGCATGATATACACAAACGTACATTTGTACATATAGCCGTGGCATGATATACACATAAAATAAATCTAGACATATGCAAGATGCACATATATTAATGCATGCGGAGGGGGAGAGAGAGGGAGAGAGATGCAAAAAAACAACAGGATGCATCTCCGAATGTTGATGCAAAAAGCACATATAATGCATACATGACCATACATGAACATATAGAAAGCGATGTCACCAACAGTGAGAAAAAACATGGAACACCAAAACAACTGTTGCGGATACACGCAACAGGAAACTCACCTGGGAGCGGAAACTCCCCTGGGAGCAAACCATCTAAGCATGGAGAGAGCGGCTGAAGGCATGGCCGTGTCGCAGGCACCCCCCTTGGCCGGCCCAAGTTTCAACAGCAGAGATTCTGGAGGCTGACATGGCGAGCTGGGTCAAGCAGTTAACCAACCAATTTCATGGGGGTTAATAACCAACAATAACAAGGAAACCAATGGTTGATGATGGGGAACCAGGGGTACCGGGTTTTGACCCACAGCCACATGAAGAAGGAGTTGGGACAAGGCCGGCGTGCATCCAATTCCGGTTCCCCCCCTCCCTTTTCATCAACCAGAGCCGAGGAATTATTGGCCAAGACTGGCGGGGATATTGATATTGATGTTGCCAACAAATGCTCAGGAATACAACCCTCTTTTGCCGATTCCTTGGCCAATGTTGAGAGGTAGCCTCCCTGACAAATGGTGATTCAATGGATCAAACTCACTCAATTGAATTCTTGCCATTCGCATCCCAACAACGAACACAATATAAATATATATATATAATATATTTATTTATTTATTTACATATAATACAAACGCCCTTGCTGCGATTTCAAACATGTTTGCTCCTTCTCACACGCAGCTGAATGTTTGCTCCTTACACGTAGCTGGTTTTGACCTGTGCCCAAATTGTTGGCTGAGACCCCAGTACTACCCCAGTTATCTCGCTGGGCAAATCCAAGATAAACTCGAAGGGCAATATCTTCGGCGTGAGCCAAGGGTATCTGAGTTGTGTGGTCCCATGCCGGTTAATATTGCCGCTGTTGGTTGCTATAGATTGCCGGGGGCAAGCATGCAATGGTACCATGATAGTGCCATGATCAACGTAATTATTACCCTATCAATTATCAATTAGCCATGAACTGATCAAGGTCGGTCGTGGCAGTGCAGCGCCACCACTGCTTGTGCATTGTGGTGCTGAGCCTGAATGAAAGTAAGCCTCATGAACCATGAGGATCAATCATAGCTGTTAATGAACTCTGGTCATTTCAAACGATGATGTTGGGCAATGACAATGACCAATATTGACCGATACCCACCATCATGGCCACTAACCATCGTCAGTCGCTTGCCTTGCACCCAACATCATCACGATTCACCCCTACCCACACCCCGTCGGTGGACTCAGGACCCCTGAGCTACGAACCGCTTCGATCTCGATTGGGATCCCTGGCAGCAACCAGCAGCTGCTACTGCTATCAGTGACTTGTTCCTACCAATTGGTAACAAGTGGTCAGAAAATACTGGTCAAATTATGATGAGTTGGATTGAGTTGGTAGCATGTAATTATCAATATCATTGATTATTTCTAGTGGCTATTGCTGATCCTTGTTGGCACAAACCAGTATAGAAATTGTCACTTTGCAATTGTGGATATTTATGGATATTTCATATTTTTTTTCGGCCGCGAAGGCAAGGTCAGTTCGACTACAGCAATTTTGTGCCAAAGTCCGAGAAGAAAAATCATGCTGCGATTTGCAGTCATGATGATCCGACTGAATACAGATGAAACAGAAAGCCGTGAAGGATTCTACTTCGAGAGAATTGCGAGCGCCTTTTGTCCCATGAGGTCGCCCATCTTCTTGGCCTCCGCCTTGTCTTCCTCCGAGATGTCATCCCAGCTGGCGTTGGGGGTGTCGTCCTTGCAGTAGGCCGCCAAGCACCGGGATATCCCGACGCATGAGCAATTGAATTCGCCGACGATCCACTTCCTTACCCAGCCAAACACCAAAAATTTAAAGGTTCACACTTTTTAGCAGATGAAAAAGGGTTACAGTACCCAAACCCCCACTTGGCCCCCCCAAGCTGGGGTTTGCTAGACCCAAGAAAAACCTCTAAAAAAATCTGAAGAAAAGATTGAAAGTTCAGTCTTTGCAGGCCAAGCTTCTCATCCTCAGCTTTGGTTCCTGGTGGCGAGGCGTTGATGAAGTCGGTGGTCCACCAAAGTGGCAATGGCTCCTCAGCCAAATCCAAGGATGGCATGACATGAGGCAAGTCCTTCTTCAAGAAGTTCTCGGTCAAACTCGCGAAGAGCGGCTCATCTGGCCCATAGAATGTGTAGATAGAACCGGTTCCGCCAACTGCAGAGATTCCTCCCTCCTTGGGCTTCTTGTGAATGACTCCAATCAAAGAATCACCGATGAGATTGTAGCGCAACTCGCCTTCCACAATACGTGGACAAAAGCGCTGATCCACGAGCTGGCCCCCTGCATCCTTGCCACCCTCCAAGTATTTGCCAACACCTTTTGAGGTCCACTCACCTGACTTGTCAGTGCGACCATGAACGCAAAACTCAATGAACTCAGCGACAGTGTGCTCCTCCTCATGGTTGTCATTGGCCTCCATGAGGATCAGCTTCTCACCATCTTCGCAAGACCTCTCGCCATACTCCTTGCAGGGCTGACAGGTCACTTAGACCCTACTGCACGAGTCACTTGGACCGTAGCCCTCATTTGATCAACCTTTAGGGTTTGACTTGGGGACACGGTGCTGGGACACATAAATGCATACATGTATGTACATGTATGTGCATGTGCATTTACACACAAACAAACACAATAACACATACACACAAACGCAAACGTATATGTATATAAATGTAAAGAGAAATAAATGGTTTCAATGAATGTGTGAATCTAATTGTATGTAATTGTATGTATTTCAATGTGCGTATGTATGTATGTATGTAAATGTATGTATGTATGTATGTATGTAAGTATGTATGTATGTATGTATGTATGTATGTATGTATGTATGTATGTATGTATGTAGGTATGTAGGTATGTAGGTATGTAGGTATGTAGGTATGTATGTATGTAGATACGTACGTACGTATGTATGTATGTACGTACGTATGGTAATGCAATATAATGTCATGTAATGTAATGTAATGTAGTGTAATGTATTGTATGCATGCATGTATGTATGTATGTAAGTGATGTAATGTAATGTAATGTAATGTAATGTAATGTATTAATGTATTAATGTAAAAATGAATTAATGTATGTAGGTATGTATGTATGTAGGTATGTAGGTATGTAGGTATGTAGGTATGTAGGTATGTAGGTATGTAGGTATGTAGGTATGTATGTATGTAAGTATGTAAGTATGTATGTATGTATGTATGTATGTATGTATGTATGTATGCATGTATGCATGTATGTATGTATGCACGCATACACGCATACACGCATACATGCATGCACGCATGCACGTATGCACGCATACACAGCTGGCCATGAGGGTCAACAATACAACGGTGTAAGCGATCCAATTTCGAATGGTCTAAGCGACCCCCGGCCCCTCCTTGCAGTAGTTCTCGTCTTTGAGTTTGATAATCCAAATGCCCTCACCGGATGAGCCACGATTCTGCTTGATGACACGTGGCTGGAATGCCATGGTCTTCTTGAAGCCAGCAGTGAACTCCTCCGGGCTGTAGTAGGCCAGGGTGTCTTCCAGGCCAATGTTCATGGTAGCCACCTTGCACAAAGCATCCTTGGCACCCATCTTCTCCATCACATCAGGGGATGGCCAAACCTGCTTGCCCATCTTCCTCAAAGCACGCATGCCGTCATCAAACTTCTGCTGGTCACCACCATCTGCCTTGATCTGGCCAGGATTACAACGTACAATGACGTAGTCGAAGCTCTCACAAAGCTTGAAGAACTTCTCATGCTCCTCGTGAGTGTAATGAATCAGCTGACAGCTCATGCCTGCACTTATCATGCCGTTCACGATTGGGATGGAGTCATAACCTTGGTGGCGCAACTAGATCCCCTGCTAGAAGTTTAATCTTTGGTGGATGCGTGGTACTTCAATCTAATCCCCAAAACACTAAAAAGCTAGGCTCTAATCCACCCAGTAGCGGTGGCCATTGTTGCTCTTATCAGAGCCTCCGTATGGCTGGCTTCGGACATAGATCTGAGCCAAAGCACCCTTGTATTTTGGTGCACTTGGCTGCTCCAACATGCCCTTGTAGTCCTTTGCAACCACCTTGATGCTACTGCAATCCACAGGGCCCGGGCAGGGTTCATTCTTGTCCACTGCGGCCCAAATCTTGGAGAGTTGATCTGCTGGCAACTCCTTCAGAGCTGCCGCAATCTCCTCGGGAGACTTGCCCTCGATCAAGCTCTTGTGCTCAGTAGATGCACCACCACCCATAGCTGCAGGAAGCAATGGAGAGCTTAGCTCGTCACAAGGGAGGCCTTTGTCCTATTCAAGATTGCTTGAGCCAGAAATTAATGGTTGCACGGCGGCAATTATGGATTTCTGTTGGCTCTTACTCATTTATAATTCTTGCTGCAGGGATCACTGTTTCAGTAATTGACAGCAACCAGCCGGAAGATTATGCTGAAATAACGCAATCCTTGGCAAACATTGATTATTTCGCATACCAACCAGTAATTATCAAACATCATTGATTGCTGACTGTGGGGATCAAGCGAGCATGGGCAACTTACATGTAAACAACATTAAACAACAGTGCTCAATAATACTTGCAAGATTCTTTCATCAGCTTCATCACTACCATCGCGTGTCAAGGTCACAATCAAGAAATAAAAAAGTCATCAGAATCATCAAATATCATAAAGATATTGCCTAAAGGTGCTTGAATTTCTGGCTATAGAAGTGCTATTTTGTGATATTTTCACAGCCCATATGGCGTCTCCATCTGCTTCACTCCCTGGGTTCGCCCGCCAGCGAATCCGAAGCGGAGAACTCACGCGACTTCGCGGCTCCGGCCTCGCTGCGATCCGTGGATTTTTTCCATGGCCATCTCTGTTGAGCTAAGGAAGATCAGTAGTTACATAGTTGTTACATATATACTCATCAGTAGTTACTAGTAGTTATTGGGGGTTACTAGGAGTTATTGGTAGTTATTGGTAGTTACTAGTAGTTATTACTAGATATTAGTAGTTGTTAGCTATATTGACAGCAACCAGTCGTTATCAGTAGTTATTAGCAACTACTATTGTCAATAGTTGTCAGTAGTTACTAGCAACTAATGGTCCTTACATAGTTATGAGATGTTATGAGTTGTTAGTAGCAACAACTATTTAATTTTACTGACATTAAAGATATTGGTAGTACTGCAATGCTATCAAGAAAAACAAACATTCAATATATTTCAATATTATATAGTTATCCAAATGTAGTCATCAAAATACAGTCATCAACACCGATATAGTTAACAATATATGGTTCTCAAAGTAGAACTTAAAGAATATAGTCATCAAAATATAGTCATCAACAAAGAGTTCTCGACATGTTGTCAATAAATAGTTTATCAAGATATAGTTATCAAACGTTGTTTGCCCGTCATTGTTTGACCATCATTGTCTGGTTGGTGGGTTCAACCCCTATAGAAGAGAATGCTTGTCAACCAGCCAACCAACCAACCAGCCAACCAACCAACCAGTAAGTAATACTTTGGAAAAATTGAACCCTCATATTGACCAGCAACCACCAACCCATGGGTTGCTGCTGGCCATCCCCGCCCTGCCTTCCCAGCGGGGCTGCAACGAAGGATCCGCCAGTCCTGGAGAGACGGTCCGGTGGGTGGGTGGCTTGGGTTGGGTTGGGTCGGGTGGGTTGGTTGGTTTGTTGGCTGGCTATTGCTCGTAATAGGCTTCGTGGTCACCATGTTTTTGGCCTTGCCTTCGCATTGATTGGCTCATGTGGTCGGTGTTCTTGTTCTTGTTGCTGTTGCTGTTGCTGTTGTTGATGTTGTTGCTGTTGCTGTTGCTGTGGCTGTTGATGTTGTTGTTGTTGTTGATGTTGTTGATGTTGTTGTTGTTGTGGTTGTGGTTGTTGTTATGTTGTTGTTGCTGTTTATGCTGTTGTTGTTGCCGTTGTTGTTGCTGTTTATGCTGTTGTTGTTGCCGTTGTTGTTGTCGTTGTTGCTGTTGTTGATGTTGTTGTTGTTGCTGTTGTTGCTGTTGTTGCTGTTGTTGTTGCTGTTGCTGTTGCTGTTGATGTTGTTGTTGTTGATGTTGTTGATGTTGTTGTTGTTGCTGTTGTTGCTGTTGTTGCTGTTGTTGCTGTTGTTGCTGTTGTTCCTGTTGTTGTTGCTGTTGCTGTTGCTGTTGATGTTGTTGTTGTTGATGTTGTTGATGTTGTTGTTGTTGTGGTTGTGGTTGCTGTTGTGTTGTTGTTGCTGTTGATGCTGTTGTTGTTGCTCACGTCGAAGGTACGGCCCCGTGGAATATGAATGTTCTTGTCTTAACCATGTATCAAATGCCGTTGGGTGGGGTGGGGTGATGTTAACGTTCACTTGCAGTTGCATCTTGAAGTTGATGCCACGTCACGTTAGGGTTGGGGTACGGGTGGGGTGGGGTGATGTTAACGTTCACTTGCAGTTGCATCTTGAAGTTGATGCCACGTCACGTTAGGGTTGGGGTACGGGTGGGGTGGGGTGATGTTAACGTTCACTTGCAGTTGCATCTTGAAGTTGATGCCACGTCACGTTAGGGTTGGGGTACGGGTGGGGTGGGGTGATGTTAACGTTCACTTGCAGTTGCATCTTGAAGTTGATGCCACGTCACGTTAGGGTTGGGGTACGGGTGGGGTGGGGTGATGTTAACGTTCACTTGCAGTTGCATCTTGAAGTTGATGCCACGTCACGTTAGGGTTGGGGTACGGGTGGGGTGGGGTGATGTTAACGTTCACTTGCACTTGCATCTTGAAGTTGATGCTACGTCATGTCAGGGTTGGGGTACGGGTGGGGTGGGGTGATGTTAACGTTCACTTGCACTTGCATCTTGAAGTTGATGCTACGTCATGTCAGGGTTGGGGTACGGGTGGGGTGGGGTGATGTTAATGTTCACTTGCA